>JAQHUG010000059.1:2024761-2042750 GCA_028555095.1 Dicrostonyx torquatus
GGGATCCACTAGAGCTGCAGTGTAGACGGGGAAATGCAGGTGGGGGATCCACTAGAGCTGCAGTGTAGACGGGGAAATGCAGGTGGGGGATCCACCAGAGCTGCATTGTAGACAGGTAAATGCAGGTGGGGATCCACTAGAGCTGCAGTGTAGACGGGAAATGCACGGCATCCACTAGCACTGAATAGCTGCTCAGAGGCGTGGGTGTACTGGGCAATCAGAGATTGCACTTCACAGGTATCATCAGGGGAAAGGGAATTTGTATTTTTAAGGTTTTGCTCTTCAGCCGGGCAGTGGTGTGTGCCTTTAATCCCAGCACTCAGGAGATAGAGGCAGAGGCAGGCAGAACTCTGTGAGTTCGAGGCTAGCCTGGTCTACAAGAGCTAGTTCCATTTCCAGGATTTTTCCTGCTCTTTGTCCAGATTCATCTGTCAGTGGGATGGTGACAGATTTCCACCAGCACTCTGTCCTGCTATGTCCCCATGAGTCTTAGCTTTGCCTGATCTTGATGATAATGCTCTTTCTCTCTGAAATTGCTGATTTTGACTCCTGTCTTTTCTGTCCTGGGCCATCAAGAAGGCTGTGACACAAACTGGAGACTGGGATGCCTTCAGTGTTCTAGAGGGTCTCATATTGCTGAGGGGAGACAAGAGGGTGTGGTGATGTGGCCTGGACTTTGACCATCGGAGAGGCCTTGCCAGAGTCTTCCTGAACTTACCCATCTTCGTTGCTTCTCTGTTTTGTGCTAGGCACCTATGGGCTTTACTTCATTCCACAGACCCACGACTCCCCGAGTGTATTATTAATATTCCTATTTCACACAATAGGCTGAGTCTAACAGAGGCACAGGCGGACTAAGTGACTTGCTCAACCTCTGTGGCAGAACTGAAACCGAAAGAGGAACGTCAGCTCTGAAGGCAGGAGGCCTTAACTATTGTCTTAGAGTCTTTAGCCTTGTTCCTTAAATTGCAAAGTACATCCAGATTTACCTGGAGACCCTGCTGAAACACAGTTTCTAGCTCAGTAGGTTTGTAACGGGGTCTGAAGATGCACTTTTTAAATTTCCAGATAGTCTCATATCTCCTGAGCCGACCTCCAGCTCACTAAGTAGTAGAGGCCTCGAAACTCTCATCTCCCCGACTCTACTTTCCCAAGTTCTGGGGGTACAGATGTGTGCCACCACATTCTTTTTGTTTTATGTGTGGGGCTAGGATTGGACCTAAGCCTTAAGGAATGCTAAGTTAACTGAGTTAACATCCTCAGCCCTAAAAATGCGTTCCAAGAAGCTCTCTGCTGACGTCAGTGCTGCATGACCTCAGCTCACGCTTTAGCAAGCTTGAGCTCACTGGCTATCTGTGCGTAGCCTCCCAGTCTCCATCTCATTTTAGCTTGCATTTTTTTTTTCAATCAAAAGATGAAGGATATGTCTACACAACCACTCCCTAACCTAAGGCTCAGGGCACAGTGTGGAAGAGAGGGGGAAAAGACCAAGAGTCAGAGGACCAGGGAGTTGGCTATGTGATCGTGTCCCCTAATAAAGTCAGCCAGAAGCTACACCCATGAAATCTCTCCAATATGACTGCCCAAACATGAGCTGAACAAGGAAGAAACTGATATGTGCAAGTGGGTGGGGAGAGCCCACAGACTCGTCCTACACAAAGCAGGCAACTGAGGCATGCCGAGAGATGGAAAAATAGTCTTCCTCAGGAAAGAGCACACGCAATTGCTTACTCAATACCAAATAGTCAGCCCTTAAAACATACGTAGCATCATACAGACTGAGCAGGTTGTACTTACATATTTAGGAATATGTATGTATGTACTTATATGCACGTAACAGTTAATGAATATGAGAGAGAGCCATGAGGGTTTGGGGTGACAAAGGGGAAGGTGAAAATGATGTAATTATAATCTCAAAAGATTAAAGTAATGACGAAGGAAATTTGGGGTCATTGCAGGAGAAAGACGGTAGACAAGCCAAGGCTTAGGGAGGTCAGGCAGGGTGCTCTTGTTGGATACCTACTGGAGGATGGTGGCCGGTTCTCTTGGGTTTGACTGGGAGGCTTGGAGCTCTCAACAACGGCTTCCTCACAGTCCCGACAGCATAAACAGAGTATCTTTGAGACCAGGTTTTGGTAGGTTGCTGTAGGAGGTAAACGAATGGGGACGATGTATTCTTGGATCTGAATTCATGTATTTGTTAGAAATTGTCTGGCACTTCCTGTGGTCAGGAAGTTCATGTTGGTTCTTTCTAAGCTGCTGCTGCTGCTAGTGTGTGTGTGTGTGTGTGTGTACACATATGTGTTCATGTGTGTATGTGGAGGCCGGAGGGCAACCATTCCCCACCTCAGTTTTTTGAGATAGGGTGTTGCAATGAGCACAGGCTCCCAGTCGCCGGGCTAGTTTACATTTGAAATAATCACACAGAAGTTGTATTAATTTAAACGCTGCCTGGCCTATTAGCTCTAGCCTCTTATTGGCTAACTCTCACATATTAGTTTAACCCATATCTAGTAATCTGTATATCACCACAAGGATGTGGCTTACCAGCATAAGTCTAACCAGTGTCCATCTTGGGTAGGAGCAGCATGGCATCTGCCACACTTCCCTTCTTCCCAGCATTCCGTCCTGTCTACTCTGCCCACCTAAGGGCTGCCTTATCAAAAGGCCAAGGCAGTCTCTTTATTCAACCAATGAAAGCAACAGAAATACAGAAGCACCTCCTACACCAATAGGGTCTCTCAGTGACCTGGAACTTGCCACTTGGACAGAATGGCTAGCTACTCCAGGAATCTTTCTGTCTTTGCATCCCCAGCAAAGGTGGAGATACACCTTGCCATGCTCCACTTTTTATGAGGGTTCTGGGGTCCAGACTCAGGTCCTTAAGCTTCCGTGGATGTCTGAGCCATCCCCCAACCCAGACGCCCTCTTTTAAGGACATTTTTTTCTTGCTTTATACAAAATTTTCTTACCCATAGAGAGGAATTGAAGACTTTACTCTGCCAGCTTTGTTTACAGTGGAATCACTGGTGTTGAATTTGTGCCCAGTTCACCAAGCAGGGCTGTTTCCTAGATGAACAAGACCATAGCTGAAAAGTGCTACTCTTTCATCTGTGTCTGTGCTCTAGCCAGGACCTGCTGCAGCAGACCATTGGCGAGCAGGTTTCAGATAGCTCTGTGGTCTTCCCCATTTCTAGGGACATGTTCTTAGATTTTTCTTTAGCCTTCTAGAGCCTCAGTCTTATTGCATGAGAAACAGAAGCAAAGTGTTAACTACATGCAAGGCAACTCCGTGGTGGTAGGTATACAGGAAGTGCTGAGCCCATGGTCATTTCATTCCTCTGATTTCCTCCATAGCTCACTGCCCCTAGGTTATTCCAACTCCCTGGTCCCAGAAGAACATGGTAAGGAAGTGTATAGTCATGTAGGTTTAATTCCTGGTGTGAACATTTGTCATATGGCTTTGGGTAAGTCCCTCAATGGTAAGGGGAAGTTAATCTGGTGATTCCTCCAAAAATCGTTCATGTGTCAATGGTACAAGAGTATAAAGTTTTGTTTTAGTCCCAACTCCTTTTATATGTCAACTTTTTAAATCTTTATAAAATGCATATGTTCCATTCATGTTTTGTGTCAAAAATTCCTTTTAAGGAATTGTTACCGTAGTGTTGATTAGCTGTCTGTCACCACAACCAATTCACCATGTGAGGTGACCTTCTCGCTGGCACTTGTTTCTTTTATTAACTGCCGCATTGGTCCTAGTTGCTAACATCTCCTGCTTGGGTTGTTTCAATAGTCTCCTAACTAGTCTCCCTGTTTCCTTTACCAATAATGATTAATGCAAAAGCTAGGATTCCCATGTTAATATGTCACACTTTTGCTCAGTATCTCTGGTGATAGAAAGAAATGGACATAGTAGATGAAGAAATATAATGTTGAAGAAAGAAATGGTAATCCTCGAATAGTAGAGATTCTAGTTATAAAAAACAGCAATTGGAGCCCAAGAGATGACTCAGTGGGTAAAAGCACTTGCTTCCAAGCAAGACTGACAGTCTGAGTTCAGTCCCCAGGACCCATGTGGAAGAAGAAAACCAATGTCCATAAGCTGTCCTCTGATCTGTATGTACACATCTGTGTGTACCCGTGTGTATGTGCACACACACACACACACAGACACACACACACACAGACACACACACACAAACACACACAGACACACACAGACACACACACAGAGACACACACAGACACGCACACACAGACACACAGACACAGACACACACAGACACACAGACACACACACACACACACACCAGCATGTGAAAGAAAAATATAGAGAATGATCAACAGCAAACTTAACAGTAGATGATATAGTGTGAATCTGAGGGAGCAGAAAGGACAATAGAAGTTGCACACCTAGAAGTAGAGAATGAAAAAAAATGTTTAAAAGATTGAGACGAGGCATTGGTCTGGGACATCAAAGGGAATAAGCGGGAACCTGGAACCTCTGTGGGTCCGAGCACAAGTCTGGGACCTCTGAGGGAGTAAGCAGGTCCTCTGTGGGTCTGGGTGCACCTGAACCTGGGACCTCTGAGGCAGTAGATGGGAGCTAGAAATCTTTCCAGGTCCACTCCAACCCAGGGACTTCTGCTGGAGGGACTCCAGACTAGGATTTATAGATGCAGGTGAAAGCCCCAAGGCAAGGAACTCCACCTTGGGCAACAAATTCCATAGGAGTGGCTCTGAACAATCTACCTGGGACAGAGAGGGCCTGAGGAAATAAGCTTCTACTGTGAGCAGAAGCTAGGAGCAAATCCAGTCCCAGGAGCCAACCCAGCCAACACTGGCAGATCAGGATTGAGCCAGCAACCTGACTCAGAGTCAGCCACCTCCACCAGAACCAGAGTGGGACAGAACCAGCTACCTAGGACAGAGAGTGAACAAGCTCCACCAGGAGCAGAAGCCAGGAGCAAATCCAGTCCCGGGAGCCACCCCAACCAACACTGGCGGATCAGGATTGAGCCAGCGATCAGATCCAAAGTCAGTGATCTCTATCAGAACAGGCTCAACTTCAAGCCAGGACTTCTCCAGGAGAAGACCCAGACCAGGATTCACAGAAATAAGGCAAAACCAGCAACCTAGGCCAAAGTGGGCCTGAGACAGCAAACTGCAAGGGAGCAGAGCAAAGCACAGGAGCACTGAGCTGTCTGCAGGAACAGGAATAACCAACGGGGGTAACTAGAACTGTGACACTGACTGTACCATGAGGAAAACCATCTGAGCTTAGGATTCACTGGCACCTAGAAGATTATTCAACAGAATCTCAGACAGCCCCAACCACACCTATTAGAGGAAAAGATGAATAGAAAAGGTAAGATCACATGCTACACCACAAAGAGCAACACAATACCAGTAAAACCTAAAGACCCTACAACAGCAAGACCCGAACAACCAAAAATGGGTGAACCAGAAGAAAATGACTTAAAAAATAACTTCAAGAGAATGTTTGAAATTCTTAAAGATGAAATGAGAAATTTCCTTAAAGAAATTGAGGACAAGACAAACAAAAAATTGGGAGATATCAGCAAATCACTTAAAGAAAACCAAGAAAAAGAAATCAAACATATAAAAGAAACTATTCAGGACTTGAAAACTGAAATAGAAACAATAAAGAAAACACAAGATGAAGGAATTATAGAAACAGAAATCATGAGAAAAAGATCAAACGCAAGCATGAACAGCAGAATACAAGAAATGGGAGAATCTCAAGCGCTGAAGATATAATAGAGGAAATACACTCATCAGTTAAAGAAAACATTAAATCTAACAAAAGCTTTACTTAAAATATCCAGGAAATATGGAACACCATTAAAAGGTCAAATCTTAGAATAATAGGTATAGAAAAAGAAGAAGTTCACCTCAAAGGAAAATTTATTTAACAAAATCATAGAAGAAAACTTTCCCTACCTAAGAAAGATATGCCTATGAAGATACAAGAAGCTTACAGAACACCAAATAGACTGGATCCCAAAAAAGTCCTCTCTCCACATAATAAAACACTAAATATACAGAGTAAAGAAAGAATATTAAGAATTGCAAAGGAAAAAGGTCAAGTAACATATAAAGGTAGACCTATCAGAATTACACCTGACTTCTCATTGGAGACAATGAAAGCCAGAAGATCATGGTCAAGCATTATGCAGACATTAAGAGACCATGGGATGCAAGCCCAGACCATTATACCAAGCAAAACTGTCAATCTCCATACAAGAACAAAACAAGATATTCTACGACAAATCTAGATTTTGCCAATACCTTAGCCATAAACCCAGCCCTACACAAAATACTAGAAGGAAAACTCCAACCCAAGGAAGATGGCTACACCAAAAAACACAGACAACTGATGATCTCATAACAGCAAAATCCAAAGAAGAAAAATTGCACAAATTAACATCAACTAACGATGAAAACTAAATTAACAGGAGATAGCAGTCACTGGTCATTAATATCCCTTAATGGAAATGGACACAACCCAACTATAAAAAGGCACAGGCTAACAGATTGGATATGAAAACAGAATCCATCCTTCTTCTGCATACAAGAAATACATCTCAACCTCAAAGATAGACATCATCTCAGAGTAAAGGATTAGGAAAAAATATACCAATCAAATGGACCTAAGAAACAAGTGGGGGTAGCCATCCTGATATCTAACAAAATAGACTTCAAGCTAAAATCAGTCAAAAGAGACAAAGAAGGACATTTCATATTAGTCACAGGAAAAATCTATCAACAGGAAATTTCAATACTGAACATCTCTGCCCCAAATACAAGGGCACCCTCATATGTCAAGGAAACATTTCTAAAGCTTAAATCATACATTAAAACCCACACACTAATAATGGGAGACTTCAACACTCCACTCTTACCACTGGACAGGTCAATCAGACAAAAAAATGAACAGAGAAATAAGAGAACTAACATATGTTATGACTCAAATGGACTTAACAGACATCTATAGAATATTCCATCCAAACATAAAAGAATATACCTTCTCAGCACCTCATGGAACTTTCTCAAAAATTGACCACATACTCAGTAACAAAACAAACCCCAAGAAATACAAAAAAAAAAATGGAATAACTCAATGTACCTTATCAGATCACCATGGTATAAAACTAGAAGTCAACAGCAAAACTGATTCCAGAAAACCCACAAACACATGGAAATTAAACAATGTTCACCTGAATCATCAATGGGTCAAGGAAGAAATAAAGGGAAAAATTAAAGACTTCCTAAAATTCCATGAAAATATACACAACATACCCAAATTTATGGGACACAATGAAAGCAGTTGTAAGAGGAAAGTTCATAGTACTAAATGCCTACATAAAGAAGCTGGAAAGATCCCACACTAGTGAATTAACAGAAAATTTGAAAACTTTAGAACAAAAAGAAGCAAACTCACCTCAGAGGACTAGATGGCAGGAAATAAAGTGAGCTGAAATCAACAAAATAGAAACAAAGAAAACAATACAAAGAATCAATAAGACAAAAAGCTGGTTCTTTGAGAAAATCAACAAAATAGGCAAACCTTTATCCAAACTAACCAAAAAACAGAGAAAATATCCAAATTAACAAAATAAGAAATGAAAAGGGGGACATAACAACAGATATGGAGGAACTACAGAGAATCATCAGGTTATATTTCAAAAACCTGTACTCCACAAAATTGGAAAACTTAAAGGAAATGGACAACTTTCTGGATAACCAAGATTAAATCAAGACCAGATAAGCAAATTAAACAGACCTGTAATGGCTGAAGAAATAAAAACAGTCATCCAAAGTCTCCCAACCAAAAAAGTCCCAGAACCAGATGGTTTCAGCTCAGAATTTTACAAGACTTTCAAAGAAGAACTAATAGCAATACTCCTCAAATTATCCCACACAATAGAAACAGAAGGAACATTGCCAAACTCTTTTTATGAGGCTACAATTACCCTGATACCCAAACCACAGAAAGACATTACTAAGAAAGAGAATTACAGACCAATCTTACTCATGAACATTGATGTAAGAATACTTAATAAAATACTGACAAATCGAATCCAAGAACTCATCAGAATTAACATAGTAAAAATGGCAATCTTACCAAAAGCAATCTACAGATTCAATGCAATGCCCATCAAAATCCCAGCAAAACTCTTCACAGACCATGAAAGAATGGTACTCAACTTCATATGAAAAAGCAAAAAACCTAGGATAGCCAAAACAATCCTGAACAGTAAAAGAATTTCTGGAGGCATCATAATCCCTGACTTCAAACTCTACTACAGAGCTACAGTACTGAAAACAGCCTGGTATTGGCATAAAAACAGAGAGGAGAACCAATGGAACCAAATCAAATCCACATACTTTTGAACACCTGATTTTTGACAAAGAAGCAAAAAATATCAAATGGAAAAAAGAAAGCATATTTAACAAATGGTGTTGGCATAACTGGATATCAACATGTAGAAGAATGAGAATAGACCCATATCTATCACCATGTACAAAACTCAAGTTCAAATGGATCAAAGACCTCAACATAAAGCCAGCCACACTGAAACTTATAGAAGAGAAAGTGGGAAGTACACTTGAACTCATTGGCACAGGAGACCACTTCCTAACTATAACCCCAGCAGCACAGACACTGAGAGAAACAATTAATAAATGGGACCTCCTGAAACTGAAAAGCTTCTGTAAAGCAAAGGACATGGTCAACAAGGCACAACGACAGCCTACAGAATGGGAAAATATCTTCACTAACCCCACATCAGACAGAGGGCTGATCTTCAAAATATATAAAGAACTCAAGAAATTGGACACCAAAAGAACACATAAAAGAAATGGAGAACAGACCTAAACAGAGAACTCTCAACAGAGGAATCTAAAATGGCTGAAAGACACTTAAGGAAATGCTCAACATCCTTAGTCATCAGAGAAATGCAAATCAAAACAACTCTGAGATTCCATCTTACACCTGTAAGAATGGCCAATATAAAAAACACTATGACAACCTATGCTGGAGAGGATGTAGGGTAAAGGGAACACTCCTGCATTGCTGGTGGAAGTACAAGCTGGTACAGCTCCTTTGGATATCAGTATGGAGATTTCTCAGAAAATTAGGAAACGACTTACCTCAAGACTAAGTAATGCCACTTTTGGGTATATACCCAAAGGATGCTCAATCGGGCCACAAGGGCATGTGCTCAACTATATTCATAGCAGCTTTGTTTGTCATAGCCAGAACCTGGAAACAACCTAAATGCCCCTCGACCAAAGAATGGATAAAGAAAATGTGGTACATTTACACAATGGAGTATTACACAGCAGAAAAAAATAATGACAGCTTGAATTTTGCAGGCAAATGGATGGAGCTAGAAAACATTATTTTGAGTAAGGTAACCCAGACACAGAAAGGCAATTATCACACGTATTCACTCTTAGGTGGCTTTTAAATATAAAGCAAAGAAAACCAGCCTACAAACCATAATCCAAGAGAATTTAGACAACAATTTAGACACTAAGAGAGACTTACATAGAACTAATCTACATGGGAAGTAGAAGGTAGAAAAAGACAAGATCTCCTGAGTAAGTTGGGAGCATGGGGACCTTGGGGGAGGGCTGGAGAGGGGACAGGAAAGACAGGGGAGCAAAGGAAAATGTAGAGCTCAATAAATATCAATAATAAATGAATAAATAAATCTAAAAAAAGATTGAGAAGAGCGGCAGCCAGCTGAGAGCTGCTGCACAGCTAATGTGTTCAGGGCAGGGGCAGGAGGGTCAGTGGAAGCATTTGAAACATGAATGACAGACTCCCCCTCCCCCTAGTTGGATGAAGAATGCTGACTCAGAGCTCATCAAATATAAAAATGTAGTTACTCTTTAGCACATAAAAGTCCAATAGCTAAAGAAGAAATTTAAAAAGCCTTTAAACTTTAAAAGCCATCAAAATAATAATAATCCAAGGGTTCAATTGCATATTGAAAAAAGGAATGACAACCTATTTTTCATCAGAAACAATTCCAACTAGAAGACAAAGGAGTGACATCTTAGAACATACTTTTGAGAGCCACTATGTGCCAGGTACTGTTGAGTGCTGGATATCTAGCACTGAGCACAGGAAAGATGGGCAGTATCGCACTCAGATGAAACCAGGGGTGATGGGGTCTTCATGCCATCTGTCCTCAGTATACAGTCTGGTAGCTTGCAAATGCGTGAACAAACACGGACCTTCTTCCCTTCTCCCATCTGGTCTTTAACTTTTTGCACATAGTGGTTCCTCATGGTGGAGCACATGCAGCAGGAGAGACACACGTGTCTGTATGGTGTGGGACCTTTGGACTTTAGGGGACACCTCATGATGAACTTTACCCCATTTCTAACAAGCTTTTGGGGTTTGTGGCCTCTTGAGTTATTTTTGGCAAGATCTGAGCTCTGTCATAGTTCACTGAACTCCCTTTCATGGCTTTGCTTTCCAGGACTCATAGCGATGAAAATGGATATAAGACGGTTAGATCTTGTGGTAGGAGAAGCACTCATAGCGATGAAAATGGATCTAAGACGGTTAGATCTTGTGGTAGGAGAAGCACTCATAGCGATGAAAATGGATCTAAGATGGTAAGATCTTGTGTTAGGAGAAGCATCAGTTAGCAAACACCCTTGCCTTTCACCTGCCTCATTCGACTAATTGTTTCACTTTCAATTTTCTTCACTTATCCAGACATGTGCCTCATGTATACAAACGCTTTGTTCCATGTGTGATGTGGGACTCCCCTCTGTATGCTGTGAAGACCATTGGTTGATAAAGAAACTGCTTTGAGCCTGCAGCAGAGCAGGGCAGAACAGAGCTAGGCAGGGAAGACTAAACTGAATGCTGGGAGAAAGAAGGTGGAGCTGGGGAGAAGCCATGCAGCCACCGCCAGAGAGAGACATGCTGAAACTTTGCTGGTAAGCCACAGCACATGCAATACACAGATTAATGGAGATGGGTTAGGATATAAGCGTTAGCCAGAAATATGCTTAAGCTATTGGCCAAACAGTATTGCAGATAATATAGTTTCTGTGTGGTAATTTCGGAGTCTGGGTGGCTGAGGACAGGCAAGCCAACTCCTACAACACATGTCGCCTTGCACGTGACCCGTGGAAGAAGCGCTTTCAGTCTGGAGAACCCCGGACTGAACTTCTGCTAGTCTGGCGGCCTGTTGCTTAAAGGAGATTGTTGACCCTTTGTTGTGGGCCTTCTGAGCCCTTCATAAGCACACAGTCTGTCTTGTTAAATCACAAAACAAAGTCACTTCACTTAGCCTGTGCCCTGGGTTGGCTTTCAGGTCACAAATCACATGGTCTCTTTTGGATACTAATGGTTATTTAAGACTCTGAACAGGTATTTTATCTTGAACTGGTTGTTGAACTAACTCTGCATTAGACTTGTCACCTCGTCCTGAAAACACAGCTCCTTCATACTCACTCATATTCTCACTATGTATTCTCAAATTTCACTAAATGATGTGGAATTACTATGGCTATTATTATGAACTTGGCTTTGTTTTTTTCTTTTGAGACAGGGTCTCACTATGTAGCCCTGACTGGCTTGGAGCTTATTATGTAGACCAGATTTGACCTTAAACTCAGAGAGATTCAATCTCTCCTGCCTTTGCCTTCCAAGTGCTGGGACCAAAGCCATGTGCCAGCTTCTGGTCTTTGATAACTTTGGATATTAAAAACAAGGGATTTCAAGGGGAACACTAAACATGAGAGAAGAAAACTCATCAAAGTAACACTTCCTCCACACATTCTCTAGACCAACATTCTCTAGCAAGGAAAAGAAACAAAGGAAGCAAGAACAAAAGAGAGGGAAACCTCACACTTCCGCTCAAGCCTGGGGAGCCTCCTTTCTCTGCCTCTTTCCCCACCCAGCTTTTCCTTCTCACCCACTTACACTTCTGTTATTGCTCTCTGTGGCTGTCTGCTCAACCTTAGCCCAGTAATTCCTAAAACTCTTATGCCAGATGATGAATCCAGTGAGGTTGGATTTAAAAACCAGATAAGAGTTGGCAGAGTGCAAGTATTTAGATTCTTCTCAAATTTCAGAGCAGTAGAAAGTGATTGCACCTAATTTAGGCTTTGGTCAGCCCTTTGCTGCCCTGGAATTTCATATCTGTGCTGATATATTGATTGAATACTTGACCATCAATGATGGGGAAAAGGTATTTAAAAACAGGGTGGGAGACCAAGATTTCTAAATAACCAGTTTTGTATAATTAAAACCAAGAAAGACTTGAGAAACCTCTTTGAAAGTCTCTGTTGAGGATGAAGACTCAGAGTCACTACTGCAATGAAAACGAGTCAGTGTGACACTTTTGAGGACTATTCTGGGGTAACCAAGAGTTTCAAAAATATATACACATCTATCTATGTATACACGCATAAATACAAAAATAAAAAAGGCTAAGATCTAAGATACGATGTGATGGTGTGGCACTGTTAGAAGGCATGGCCTTGTTGAAGTAAGTGTGCCCTTGTTAGAGGAAGTGTAGTCCAGCTCAGGGTCACTTTCTTCCTGCTGGTTGGGGATCCAGATAGAGAACCTCTGCAGCGCCATGTCTGCTGTGTGCTGCCATGCTCTCCACCGGGAAGATAATGGACTAAACCCCTGAAAATAAGTCAGCTCCAATTAAATGTTTTCCTTGTTACAAGGTGTTGTGGTCATGGCCTTTTCACAGCAATAGAACACTGACTAAGAGGGAGCACAGGGAAAAATAAAACAGGATGTGAAACATCACCATAGACACCTGCCTGTTTTCTAAGAGCCCTTAAAATGAATGACTCCTGAAATTAAAACAATGCTCTATTGGAATCGGGAGTCTGTTGGTAAAGGGACTTGCTAGTAGCAAAAGTCTACTGGAAGAGTCAGTGCACTGCCAGAGGAGGTGGTGGCCTTCCTACCTGTCTGCAAGCTAACAGTCTTGTGCAATGTACGGGTAGTGGAAGGGCTTACTTGTGGGCGAGGCACAGAAGCTCTTAGGTTGGGCACAGGTTAACTGTTCTGTGCAGCAAATACTTAGGCGATTGTAAGTGGCTGACACCCCAGTGCGTCTCTTCTAGTGGGCTGTGTCTTCTTACGCAGTTTGAAGGGCAGGCCTTTGACCATGTAGCTTATTTTCTTCACTGTAACTGACACAGCCTTGCAGCCTAAATCATGATGTATCAGCCTAAAAGCCTGGCAGTTATGGGTTGCATTATAGAATTTCTTTGGATTTTATTTTGGCTAACTAGGGTGCCTATACCATTGACAATGCTTCATGCTTTATCTTCACAGGCGAAGTTGACCTGGATCTCAGCTAAAGAAGTCGGCAGCCTGGGTTGGAAGTAGATGGTTGTGTTTAGATGTCTAGACAATCACATGTGATTTTGCAAAGCTCTTTTTCTTTTCTTCTGTAGAGAATCTCCTTTTATAGTCCAGGCCGGTCTAGAACTCCCCAACCTCTTACCTCAGCTTCTTTATTGCTGTTTGCCGGTTTTCTGATTCTTTTTAAGATATTTAAATCATGGTTTGTTTCCTGAGATTGAGAATGTGTTTATTTGGAGGCAAATGCTCCTTAAGCACCTCTGTGGTTAAAAAACCAAGCCAACAGGGAACAATGGCGCCTGGATCTCAGTCTGGAAACCTCATCTTTGTGAGGGAAAGATGAAACTGTTTCCAAGGACAGCTGGCGACACGCTTGGAGGGTCTTCTTACAGCTATGATTGAGGGAGGTAGGGGAGGTCCGACAGACAGGGGAAGAAGGCACCCACAAATCCTAGTGAAGACCCATTTCCCTGTGAACATGGTGACAGCTTATCTTGAGTCATCAATTAATAATGAAACGGCCACTGGCCCATCTGCATACTAGTGTCACCTCACATAGACCGTCCCAGATGCCCAAGCAGCCCTTGCCTCTGGAATCTGTAGCCCTAGTGCCTCCCCAGACCCCTAGCACTGGCCTTAAGCTCTGCCTTGTGGTGCAAACACAGCTCTCTACTCAACTGGGAACAAACTCCATTTCTGTTTCACACATTGAACAGGAATTTCTCCTCCAAAATAGTTTATGCACATATAAGAAAGTACAAGAACTCCAACTCCCTCTCCCTTAGACAGTGGCTTGCTCACACTGCATTGGGCACCTTGTCCTTTTCAGTTGGAAATCGTCCTTGGCGATCACAACTGTGGCCTGTGCAGTGGGAACGTTGAGTGGAGGTTCCTCTAGCTGCAGGCTGCTGTGCTCTCCATATCTTTACTGGGCAGTCTTGACGTTGGAGTTGTAGCTGCCTACTTCTCTTCAGAATTTCAGAGACAAGCAATGCACTTACCAGAATGTTATTTAATTTGTTTTCTGAAGCAGGGTCTTTTCTTTTTTTCTTTCTTTCTTTCTTTTTTTTTTTTTTTTGGTTTTTCGAGACAGGATTTCTCTGTAGCTTTGGAGCCTGTCCTAGAACTAGCTCTTGTAAAATCAGGCTGGTATCGAACTCAAAAAGATCTGCCCGCCTCTGCCTTCCAAGTGCTGGGATTAAAGGCGTGCGCCACCACCGCCCGGCCTGAAGCAGGGTCTTATGTAGCCTGGTCAGGCCTTGAACTCTTTCTATACCCAGAAATGACCTTGAATTTCTGATCCTCTTGCTTCTACCACCGAAGTGCTAGGATTGCAGGTGGGCACTGCTATTCCTAGATTATTTAGTACTTGGGATGGAGCCCAGGACTTCATGCAGGCCAAGCAAGCATTCTGCGCTAATCCCCAACCTGAATGTATAGCTTCTCATAGCTTCAGCTTTTTGTCTGTAGAATGGGAAATACTGTCTGCAACAAAGGGCTTGTGAGGACAAAGGGTGATGGAAAGTGACCAGCTTTCTGGCACACTGTGAAGTTTAGGAATGTAAAATGACACCAGTGTTGAGGGGACCAGGACAGTGAAGGCTTTCATGCAGTACTATGACCAGCCTCTAGATGGGGGCAGGAGTCAAAGAAGAGGCCCCTGGCTTGTCCCCAGGAAACTGTGAGCTTCAGGTCTCTGAGGACACCAGAACAGATAAGCCCAGGTCACTGAAGTGAAGCAGGCAAGATTCTGGAGGAGTCGTTTAGGGTCAACCAGCTCTGGTGGGCAAGCGGCACCAGAGAGAGAAACAGAGGGAGGGCCTCCAGGAGGGGTGGTGTCTGCTGCTGGGAGCAAATGAGGGGCATCCACAAGAGTGCGGGGACTGCCAACCCTTTAGTGCAGAAAGGTCACCCCTCCCGTTTCTAGGTCTTAGCTTTGAGTCTCACTCACTTGCTGCTGGCAGAGAGGACAGGAGGCTGTGATGTCATAGAACTGGGAACCAGGGAATGTTGGTGACAGGGTTCTGGACTGGACCATAAGGCGAGGAGGAGAGACACAATTGCTTTCTGTTGACCCTCCCCACAGTGGTCCATCCCTCTGTTCGTGATGCCAAGCTTTCCACCATTGCTGTTCCTCAGGGCACCAGAATGCAAGCTGTCTCTGTGGAATACTTTGAGGGTGTCCTGCCAGAAGGGGGCACTACAGCACTAACTGCAGACGGCCTGGGACAAGGTCTGTCACCTGATGCCTCTGGCTAGGAACCTCAGGCAGGTGAACTTCATGCCTCAGATCCTCCTTCTGCAGAATAGGAATAATAGTTAATGTGTTCTCTCTCTATTTTCAAGATGAAATGACGTCAGCGTGATGAACATTGGGAAGCTGCCTAGATACTGTAGCAACCACTCCATGGAAGGGGGCGGTGACAACATGTGCAAAAGTAAATGACATTTCTATCTTCCAGAAAAAGGGGAATTGATTCCTAGTGGATTCCTGCAAAATTTCTCACTCTGTGGGGTGGGCTTTCAGTTCCCCCACTTGGGACATCTTGGTGCTATTTAGGGAAGTCACATTAGGTTCAAACCCTCTATCAGTGTAGCAGAGGTCACAGCACAGCAGGAGAAGAAAACAAGGCAGCCTTAGGGCTGGCCTCATTGTATTGGATAAACAATTACGGATTCATCCCTTGGGGGAAGTTAATTCTCCCTCAGCCATCATTAGTTGCCTCAAAAAAGCACAACTTCGCATTGGAACTTATTAACTCAAAATAAACTGTTTTACTTAAAAAAATTTCTGGGTGTGGTGGTCCACATTTTTAATCCTAGTATTGGGGAGGTGGAGAAAGGGCTCGCTGGGTGGGTATTCTAGCTGGTGAGCTCCAGGCCAATGGAGACCGTGCCTCAAAGGTAGATAATAATTTGAATATGATGACACATGAGTTTAATCCCAGGGAAGGCAAATCTCTGTGTTCAAGGTCAGCCTATATATACAGGCAGAACTTGTCTGAAATAAGCAAACAAATACACAACAACAGCAACAAACCCCAGAGCCAAGGCAGGTGCTGTTCCTGGGGAGGACTCTGCATTCTCTGGACTCTGCATTCTCTGGACTCTGCACATGTGCTTAAGAAACAAAATCACTAAATTACAACATGGGAATCACGTGACATACCTACCTGCTGGCTTTCAACTTCAGATCATTTCCTAAACCCTCAGAGAAGCTTTAGAAAATGCTAATTCTTGAACCCAGCTCAGTAAAGTCACTGTTGGTGTGTGTGCACACGCATGCTCGCACTCACGCATGTGTGTAAGGGTGGAGTGGAATTTAGGCACTAGTAGGCTTAAAAGTTTTTCAGACTACATTGAAGCTTGGCTTACAGAACAATATCACATTTTTGTTTTTGTCAATTTCATACACATATAATAGATTTTGATCACATACATCCCCCATTATCATCCTCCTACTCAGGAGGAGCCTCCTTCTCCCTCCATGCTCCTCAGCCTACTTTCATGCCTTTCTTTTAGTCCTTGTGACTTACTGAGTTTGATTAATGCTTGTTACATAAGAACGGGTTGGGAGCTATTTATTAGCATGTGGCTACACAACTGAAGAAAGCGATGCCCCCACCCTTGGCAGCCATTAACTGCCAATGGCTTCTCAGGGAAGAGTGGGGCTTCTGGAGCCTCTCCCTCCTTCATGAGGGAAGGCTGAAGGCCTCTACAGACAGCCACAACTGTGTGAGTTTATGCGTGTGATGAGTGTGCCATATCCAGGAGACAGCCTTTGTAACTCTGTTTCTACTGTCTGCGAGTTCTTCAATCCTCTGTCTCCTTCTCCCATGCTGCTCCTCTCACCTCGGGATGGGTGATACAGATGTCTTACACAGTGCTCAGCACTCAAAAGTCACTTAGTCTGAGAATTTTAACAAGTTGTGTATTAATTATTGCTCCAGCAACAAAAAATTCTCTGGCTAAGATTGAGAGCAACAATAGTCGGTGGCTATAAATGTAAATATTTAGAAGGCAGTTTGACAACATATCTGCTTAGTAAAACAGCATTACTAGGTTCTTCCCTAGGCCTCTTGACCCCCCCCCCCAAGGCATGGACTTTTGGTTATGTTTAGAGTAATGGGTATGAATTCCCTCAAACCCAATCCCAAAGAAACTGGTTCTCATAGTAGTTTCCACAAGGCTTTTCTTATCTCTGAAGTTTTGGTTACTCGCTCACGTCCTCTCCCCTCTACCTCCAAACTGCCACCCCTGCGTGTAACCCTTCCTAACACCAATATTCCCACCTCTCTATTTTCATATCATTTGTCCAAACAGTTTTTAGAAGAGCCCACATTTTCCTTGTACCATATGAATGTGCCCTTTCAGATGAGCCTTGCATGGACAGCAGTATACATGAGCTTAAAACCATGATTTCCCAACCACTTAGACATGAAGAGTGTCCGCCCTTGGATAAACCCATCATTCCCAACCTTACAGACATGAAGAGAGTCCGCCCTTGGATAAACCCATCATTCCCAACGTTACAGACATGAAGAGAGTCCGCCCTTGTGTAAACCATCATTCCCAACCTTACAGACATGAAGAGAGTCC
>JAQHUG010000059.1:2047666-2068199 GCA_028555095.1 Dicrostonyx torquatus
GCAGGTAGGGGGTTTCAATGGCATCTGTGTAAGCTAGGCAGCAGGTAGGGGGTTTCAATGGCATCTGTGTAAGCTAGGCAGCAGGTAGGGGGTTTTAATGGCATCTGTGTAAGCTAGGCAGCAGGTAGGGAGTTTCTTGGTCAGTCAATGTTGATTTCTCTATTTCCTGCAACTAAATGAGTGATATCTTCAGCAATAGGGTCTTACTGTCTAGTTATGGAGAGCAGCCAAGAGCAAAGGCAATATCTGGTGTTGTTTTAGATATCTCTGGTACCTCCTTGACCAATAACTTGTAAGGAGATATCCCATACCTGACACCAAGAGTTTCATTCAGTAATCCGTATCATCTGGGACCATTGTTGTCTATCCATGGAGCATACTTCTATTCAAAGTCCCTTGAAAAAATACATGATCTTATTTAATTACAAACTGGTGGATTTCTACTTGGCTTCTTCAAACTACCTTAGCTGTGGTTAACCCACCCTCAAACTATGTCTTGTCTAAATTGTGAAATAGAAAAGCTACCTTCATGGCAATTACTTTGTATTAGATATTATAAGTAACCTAGAGACAATGTGACATATGCAGAAGGGTGTGAATAGGCCATCTGCAAGCACTGTGTCTGTGGTGGTGGGAATTGAAATGGTCCCCATAGGCTCATAGATTTGAATGCTTGGTCATTAGTGGGTGGCATAATTTGACAGGGATTAGGAGGTGTGGCCTTTTGGAGTAGGTGTGGCCTTGTTCAAGGAAATGTGTCTCTGAGGGTAGGCCTTGAGGTTTCAAATGCTCAGCAGGTCCAGTGTCTTTCTCTTCCTGCTGCCTGTTGGGTTCAGATACAGACTCTTTGGCACGGTGACTGCCTGTGCTGCCACCACGCTTTCAGTCCCAATGAAATGTTTTCCTTTCAAAGAGTTGCCGTGGTCATGGTGTCTGAACACCTAGCAATAGAATACTAAGATAGCATTGTATCATTTGATGTAAGGAACTTGAGCATCTGCAGAGTTTGGTATCCAGGCAGAGTCCTAGAATTAATTTCCATCGTTACCAGGAACAACTGTAGAGGCATTAGTGAACTATTCTTCACAACCTGGACCCAGTTGACTCCTGGGAAATGGGTGGTTTAAGGCCAAACATGAACTTGACGTTTTATACTATTGTGTAATATCATGGGGTAACTCTGTTTTGAGTTCTTCATTTCTACAAAGAAGAAAAGGTCTCAGGTGTGGGTTCAGGGCCTTTGGCAGGTAACTAGGTCAGGATAAAATTGAAGAACATTATTTTATTTTTCTTATAGTTATTTTTGTGCTGATATTTTTTATTATGGCAATGCCATGTATATGCATTTTAATGTAAGAGAGTTAGATGCTTTAAAGAAAAATATTAACAAAATAAAATCATTGTAAGTCCCCCCCCCAGGACTTTCAACTGTCAGGTTCCACCCACAGAACACCGTAATTGCCCTAACAACTGGACCCAGCCCCTGTCCTACAGAATAAAAAGCCTAAACTCTGGACTTAAAATCCCACCAATTCCCCTGGAAATTTCTGTCTCCCCACAAAGCTATAGAACCCCTGTTTTCTGCTTTTATTGCCTGAGCAGAGGCAGCCACCCTCCTTTATCCCCTCTCCCAGTCTCTGGTGTGAGGTTTGTTGTGCAGAGTGACTTTGTGGTATTCCTTGGCCCACAGCTACCAGGACACCTTTCCATCTGAGCCAAAACATAAGATTATCTTAAGCAGAGTTGCAGAGAGCTGTGTAGCGCACAGGAAACACTGATCTGATGTATGTCATTGCTTTGGTCAGAGTTCTCAAGAGTTCTACAACTAATTGGAAATCGACTTTCTTTCTTTTGTCTCTTGGTCTCCCTCTCTCCTTCCTACCTTTTGTCTGTGTCTGTCCGTCTACATACCTACCAACAAATCATCTGTCATTATCTATCATCTAGGTATTATCTGTAATTTACTAGTATTTATCAATTATCTATCATTTAATCATCTGTTTTTACATATGTGCTATTTAATGTTTACCTTTTACTTATCTCTATATATAATCTGTTACCTATCTTCTATTATTATTTATTTTTATGTGTATGAGTGTTTTGCCTGCATGTTTATCTGTGTACCATGTGTGTGCAGTACCCATGCAGGACAGAAGAAGACATTGGATCTCCTGGGACCAGAGTTATAGACAGTTGTGTGCCCTTTTATGTGTGGGAGGAATAGAAACCTGGTACTCTAGAAGAGAAGCCAGTGCTCTTAAACCACTCATTCGTCTCTCCAGCCCCATCTATCATCTTTTACCTACCACCCATCTATCTATCTATCTATCTATCTATCTATCTATCTATCTATCTATCTATCTATCTATCTATCTAATCTACTTATCACATCACCTATCTACTATCTATTTAATATCTAACCTGTCATCTGTCTCTTTATCTGTTTGTTTGTTTGACTGTCACTCATCCACCATGTGTCTTATTATTTATGAACTGGAGACCTAGGAAAGCTGGTGGTGTAGTTCTGAGGTCTGAGGGTGAGGAAATGATGGCCTAGGATGAAGGGTGAGTTTGAAGGCCTCAACCAGGAGAAAAAGAGCAGCACTGGTGTCCCTTCTGAAACAGGCTTGTGGTGGTTGAATCCTCCCTTCCCTGATTTATTTGGTCTCTTCTGGCCCCTGACAGATTGGATGAGACCAATACTATCCTTTAGACATAACTGAAAATAATGTTCATCTAGATAGCTGGAGAGCATGATTTAATCAAGTTGACCCATAAAATTGCTATTAATTGTAATAGCAATGACCTTTCTCTTAAATGGTTTTCCTCCCAAAAAGCCATACATCACCGTGGTATAAACTCACCCCAGTCATACTTTGTGGGGGGAATTTGCTTTATTCATTTAAAGGATCTTGAACACCTTCAAAGCCCCTAGATGATTGTCATGAATAAAAAAGCTGTTGAGGCTCTGACAGCTTGAGGCAGGTGGGAGAGCTGGCCCGGAGGCCATAAGAGCAGGAGAGCTGTCTCTGCCTCTCACTAGATGCCACACTCAGGAGGGCAGGACCTGTTTCTCATCTGGGCAACACAAGAGAGCCAGTCATGTTGGTGGAGGTGTGGGTGAGCCAATCACAACATTGTGAGCAGGGGAGAGCTGTCCCCCTCCCACTATGACCTATTAACTCCTGAGGCAGGTGGAAGAGCTGGCCCCGAGGTCATAAGAGCATAATAGCAGGAGAGCTGTTCCCGCAGCACTTGCTTGGGAGAGTGCTCCCTGCATGCCCCTGGACAACACAGTAGAGCTGGCCTGAGGGTGAGGTGTGGGAGAGCTGACTCTAAGGACCAGGAGTCTGTCCCTACACTAGTCAGGCAATGCTGGAGGGCTCACCCGGGAGGTGAAGACATGGAAGAACTGGCGGGCTGATCAACCTTGCAACAAACCAGGCCCAGAACGAGGGTTATGTGTTGGCCCACCCTAGCATCCACCCCGCCTGTGGTCTTCTGGAGCACGTGTGTGTGTGTGGAGGTGGTCATTTCTGTGATCCAGGGCCATAGGATCTCCATGACACAGGGCAACAAGGCAATGTTCAGGAAGAGACCCAGTGAAGGCCCTGCATTGATGGTGCAGCAGAGATCAGGGGCTTTGAACCAGACAAAATGCCTGCAAGTAATAATGTATGGATTAAAGGGTTCACTGCATGACCCACTGTATCGCACTGCAAATTCTATGATGAGATTCTCCCTTTCTTCCTTTTCTTCTTTCTTCTCTTAATTTAATTTTGATTTTTCTTTTTTGGGGGGGAGGGTGTGGGGAGAGAGATGGGTGAGATCAGGAGACAAGATGTCAAAGACACAAAGAATAATTACCCCTTCTGTAATCTCACATTCTAACAATAGATGAGATTTTCAGATTTTTGCTCAACAAACTATATGTTCACTGAAGGTAGAGAAGAACATTTGCAGTATTGATCTGAGACTTGCGGGAAACTGTGTGTGGAAGGGTGTCATGACTGCCGCACGGGCTGGCTTTTGAGTGTGGTAGGGATAAGGGGGGAAGGGTGAGTACTGTCATAGCCACTGAAGCTGTCTGACACCAAATATAAAGGCTGCAACAGGTAGGCCAAGTTCATATCCCTGTAGCTGCACTGTGATCATGGAGTCATTGGTGAGGAACTATGGCTTCTGAGTAATTACTAAATCATTTCTTTAATGAAATCTCACAGTGGTGGTGTTTGTCATGGAACATGGCCAGACAGCAGCAGTCTTTACCCTCTAGGGTAGAGTTGAAAGGTCTTAGGTTCCACTGGTAATGCTGGTCCGTTTCCAGGGAGCTTGCTGCCGCTGGGCAATCCGTGGCGCTATGCTAAGGTGGCCCGCCACCTTCAGGAACACCTGGTGAGTGGCTCCTACTGGCCCTGGCTCTTCTCTCCATCTTTGAAACCATGGTTGTGAGGGAACAAAACAGGACTCAGAACCATGGCTATGAACAAGAGAACAGGGTATGTGGGTGAAGGCCCACATGGAGTTTCCTTGTTTTTCTTTGGGACATTTTCTTATCATCTTAGTCATTTTTGGTTCATGGCCAAAAAGCCCATTCTTGGCTAGATTCAGAGTTCTGCCATTTCTGCCCAGTCAGATCACTTCCCTTCGTCATCTCTGAACTGATCCCTACACTTCCCACCTTGTCTATTGCAGAGAAAAGAAGCACTACAAATGAGACACTGTTGAACCCCACCATGTGTCCACACGCCTCTCTGATGCTGACAAGGCAGATCAGTATTCTCAGAAAGCAATAAAGTAAGACATGCCTGTTGTCTGGGTAAAGGGAGTGTGGAAGCCTGCAGGTGAGCTTTAGAGGCCTCAGAGCAAGGAGACTTGCACTGTGCATCCCAGTGCCCTGCCCTTACTTGGGTTTGGCAAGAATCCCTGTCGGGACGAGCACGGCAGTAGCAGGGTTGACTGTACTGATGCCTTGTTCTGGAGCCATCTACCTGGGATGCAATCCTGACTCAGCCAAAGTCATTTTTCTGAGCTCCAGTGTCCATGTCTGTAAATGAAATCCAAATGCTACTGAGTTTTACAGGACTTACTGAACTCAACATTTTAGGAGCACACCATCCCTAGTGTTGCTGCTTTGATATTATGGCTCATGTAAAGTCCAGGGCAGCCATGATGTCTGTGGTCAGAAGAGCATTCTGTGAGCCTGGGCTTCAGTGTCACGACGGCTCGTTTTATTCAAAGGGAGATATAAATACTTGGTATGAAAAGGAAGAATTTCTGAGTTGTGAGTATAATGTGTACAGTGGGTGTTCTCTTTCCTCTAGAATTGTAGGATTTTCTAAGACTTTTAAAAGGCCCTAATTAGACTCTGTGCAAAGGTATCCCCCTGTTTGTGATTTACTTATGAGCTATATAATTTCATGGTGGTAAATTAAAGTATAATTTCATCCCCAGATTCAATAGTTGTGATTTTTAAATGAAGAGAAAACCTTAGACCTTGGTTTTTCTGGCAGGTTCTGCCTGGTTTTGACATGTGTTAGATGAAAGACACCTGTGCTCTAATATTTGAAAGCCCAGCACACAAGGGAGAAGGTCACACCTTTTATTACAGAGTGGAGAGGCTTTAAAGCCTTCTGAAGGCTGCAATTAAACTCTGAACAAAGGTTTCTTCCCTTTTCGTAAACCATGTGTATGGACTATATAATTTAATGCAGGGAAATTGAGATGAATTGTTTGAAGACCCAACCACTCCCTTCCCAAATGTTTTGAGCTTTAAGCTTCCTTAGACTGGATCCAAGACAGGAGCTGAGCAGCCAGCCAAATCTTTGACTGTGAGAAAGGTTGTGGGCTCTGGAGGATGCTGGAGAAGCCTACACACTGGCCTTTAATGGAGGGGGCTGTCATCTGGATGTGTAAATCAGTATTTCTTTCTGTGTCTGAATGATGCTCAGTACCTTCAAACTCCTCACTGTCTGACTCGAGAAGGTGCTGGGAGGGCTTACCATGTCCTGCAGAGCAATCTCTTTCTTGTCCTTCTTGAACCTGTAGAGACACAGGCTGTAAGAAGTAAAGGATTTGCTCAAAGTCTCCTAGCACATGCAACTATCCAGAAAGAAAAATATTACTTATGTAGACAGGGTAAAATTTTGTTCTTTGTACATATATATTTATATCTACTAGCCAATAGAATTTTAGACTCACTTAAGAACTAAACCTGGTAGAAGGTGAGTGGGGATGGGGGTGGATGTGGGGTGGGGGTGGGCAAAAGGGAGAGGGGGAGGGAGAAGGGAAGAAATGAGAGCTTGGGGGAGTGGGACGGTGGAGATGGAGGAAGGGTGGTTATTGGAGAAGGGAACAAGATATCTACATTAAGGGAGTCATTTTAGGATTGGTAAGGGACTTGTCTCTAGAGGGGATCCCAGGTGTCCACAGGGATGTCTCCTGTTGGGTATTTGGGCAGCAGAGGAGAGGGTGCCTGAACCAGCCTTGTCCCATAGTCAAATTGATGAATATTTCTATCATCACCATAGAAATTTCACCTGATGGATGGAGATAGAGTCAGAGACCCACAGTCACATCAGAACAAAGGACTGGGCTCCCAAGGTCCAGTCGAAGAGTAGAACAGGGGAGAAGATGAGCAAGGAAGTCAGGACTGTAAGGGACTGGTCCATCAACTGAGACAGTGTACCTGATCTATTGGGAGCTCATCAAATCCAGCTGGACCAGGACTGAATGAGCATATGACCAAACTGGAATCTCCAAATGTGGCTACCAATGAGGGCTGACTGAGAAACCAATGATAATGGCACTGGGACCTCCTACCTATCTCTTCTGCATGTATTGGCTTTTCGGGAACCTATTCTATATGGATGCACACCTTCTTAGACCGAGATGGAGGAGGGAGGGCCTTGGGCATCCCACAGGGCAGGGTATTCTGTCCCCTCTTAGGGAAGCAGGGGGAGGGAGGTGGGGTATTGGAGGAATGGGAGGGCCTGGGACAAGGGGAGTAAATGTAAATTTCTCTTTTAACAATAAATATAAAAAAAATCAAAGCTGGCTTTGGAGTTGGGCAATGGCTATCCTCTAAATCTAAGCATCTTGTTAAAAGAAAAATTCAGTTTTGTCTCATTTCAGGAGCCAGCTGGTATGGGACAGAAAGAAGAAAGATTTTTCTTTGGAAAAACTTTACTTTTCTCCATACTTATTTTTGTCTATGTTGTACATTTTGTTGAATATATGCCTACATAAATAATGTTTAAGTTTTCCACAATGAATAATAGATTTTCCTGCAGTAATCTTTGTAGTTTTCAGGAAGAAGGGGCCCCACAACGACTCTACCTGGTTGACATAACATCATGATGCTGATAACGCTCCTATGAGACCAGTTTTGGGTGCCAGCTGCTCAAGATGGTTCCAACTTGGTTAGTGAAATGGTGCACCTGCTTACAACGTTCTGGCCAGAACTTCAAATAAGAACTTCAACAAAATCCTATAGACTACTTAGAGACCATTTGCAATTATACCAGACAGTAATCTTGAAATTTAACCATCATTTTAGTTTAATAGGATCCCATAGAAAGAACATCACCCCCATGACAGCTGGAAGCAATTCTAGAAGATGATGGCCCTTCTCCCAACAAAGTTTGTCTTCAGGATTAGGAACATCAATTAGGGGTTGATTATGACTGGTATAGGGTGGGGTAGAAATTTTGTAGGCCCAGGAATCTCACAAAAAAGGAAATTGGATGAGATAATAGGTAGATTAGTGTGATCTTACTCACATGAATAATAATAATAATAATGTGTAGTAGAGTGAATACTTGTGAGCTATTATTTATAGACAATTTACATTGGCATACATTCTTGTATATTGATACAAATTCAAATTATATTTGTTATATTGAATATGCTCCTATTTCTGTTTACAATATTTGTACACCTAGACAAAGTCATTTTGTCATATTGTATGCATGCATGTTTCTACTTCTGTTTAAGACATTTTGTATATTGATACAATTTTAAGATATAGTTATCATATTGCATTATACATTTCTATCTCTGATCAAGACACTTTTGTAGTGTTTACATTTTGAGGTCAGTGTCCTCATTTGCTGCACAGTTGTTTAAAATTGCTTGATATTCTAATATAAAGTCTTAGTCTTTAAGTTATACAGGTATTAGGTATTATAGGTCAGTAGTCATCCATGTTTGCCATAATGATAGTTAGACTACTCAGGTTCTTTAGATGCATAGAGGTTGTATTCTGCAAAGGTAGGTGATCTTCAACTGTTGTAATAGAGGGGAGAGGGCTGTGTCTCGTCGCGGCTAGCTCACAGTCGCCGGGCTGCTCAGCCGCCAGTTGCTTGTTCCCGAAATAACCACAAGAAAACTGTATTCATTTAAACTCTGCCTGGCCCGTTACCATTAGCCTCTTCTTGGCTAACTCTCACATCTTATTTCACCCCATTTTAATAGTCTGTAAGTCACCACGAGGTAGTGGGCTTACCGGAAAGATTCAGCATGTCTGACCCTGGCGGCTTCATGGCTTCTCTCCCTCTGACCCAGTCTTCTTCCCAGCATCCTGTTCTCTTTTCCCCACCTATCTAAGTCCTGCCCTATCAAAAGGCCCAGGCAGCTTTCTTTATTAACCAATGAAAGTAACACAAAATATAGAAGAACTCTCCTACACCATTTAATCCCAATGCCTGGGAGGCAGAGGCAGACTGATCTCTGTAACATGAGGGCTTGGCTTGTTGGGGTTTCTGTCCCGCCTGGTACCCAACAGTCAGCAAACCCCAAAGAAAATCACACAGAGAGTCTACATTAGGTTATAAATTGATTGGCCCATTAACTCAATCTTCTTACTAGCTCTTGTAACTTATATTAACCCACTGTTCTTATCTATGTTGGCCGGTACCTTTTCTCAGTAAGGCAGCTCACATCCTGGTGGACTGGCAGGAGTGCAGGAAGAGCTTCCTTCTTCCCTGTTCTCCTTGTGCCACCTCTACTTCCTGTCTGGTTTTCCTGCCTATACTTCCTGCCTGGCCAATCAGCACTTATTTAAAACATGATTGACAGAATACAGACAATTCTCCTGCACCATTCAACCCCTTCAAAGAACTGTAGAATATGGCATTTAAATATCTTATGGTTCTGTTAATGTGAGACATGATTGCTCCTGGAAGCACCAATCCTGAGGGAATGTTGAGCACTAAAAACACTCCATTTGGAGCTTGTTTTCTTCTTGGCAAAACTGGCCTTTTGGTAAGGAACGCCCATGCATTGACCACTGACAAAATGCATGGTGTCCAGAGTGGACAAGCAGGATACAAGAAAAAAGATTGCAAAATTTTTCCAAGACAGGAAAAGATGGTTTTAAAAAATTTCCTGCCTCGCCGGGCGGTGGTGGCACACGCCTTTAATCCCAGCACTCAGGAGGCAGAGGCAGGCAGATCTCTGTGAGTTCGAGACCAGCCTGGTCTACAAGAGCTAGTTCCAGGACAGGCTCCAAAGCTACAGAGAAACCCTGTCTCGAAAAACAAAAACAAAAACAAAAACAAAACAAAGAAAAATTTCCTGCCTCGAAAATGGTCTGTCAGTTACTCTAGGCCCTAGCCAAAGTTGGTTGCTCCAGCGTTGCAGATGAGACTTTGGGCGACTGTCCAGTAGTCAGTTGTCTCTGTCATTTACTGCACATTTTGGGAGTTGCTTGATAGCACTTCCTGCTTACTAAAGTAATATTATCTCCCTTCTCAGGTCTTCGATGGAGTTGAAGACTAGAGAGTTGCTGTTACTTTCCTCATATGACTTAGCCAAGCCATCTTTATTACAAGACTTAGATTCCTTAGGATAGAATAATTATTAAAATGCTAGCATATGTTTCTTGCTTAATATTGTTTGTTGTTTCTAATTCTAATTCTTATACTTAATATCTGTTTTCATTGTGTATAGTTTTGTTGGGTTTGGAACTCTCTTATTAAGACAAAAGGGGGAGGTGATGGGAAGCCTCCCTCAGCAAGTGTCCTCTGAGAGGCTGGACTAGGTTGGGCTTAGTCTTGGGTACCAAAATGGCACCACCCCTCTCTTCTCTCTCTCACCTGGTTTGGTTCCTGTTCCTGGTTTGTAGAGAGGCCTGGGATCCATGAGTTCCTCATAAAGAAATAACCCCTTTATTACACTCAATTCTGAGCTAGCGTGGGATGACTATTCGCATTCACCTTCACCCTGCCTGCTCTACCACAAAAAAAAGAACTTCTCTCGTGGTTGGGTGTAAAGCTGTCTTGTCCACAGATTTGAATTCCAGTCTTTGTTGCAGTAGAACTGTCCATGAGACTGACTTCTAGCTGATCACAGATAAGCAACAGTGTCTTGAATAGCTTGTGCAAATAATCTTTTGGTCTCCTTCTGGCTGGGATGTGACAGTGATTCATTGCTCCAATAGTGAGACGTAACCAGTAACTGTAAAAGTTCAGTGTCTTATGAGCATGCTTGCTTCTGGCTGCATCTATGTTTGGGGGACTTAGATGGGCCTGATTGCATTTGTAACAAGTTGACTCTTTACCGGGTGATGCAAATTCAGTGTGGCTAGGTCAGTGAAGCTGGCTTCCTGTGCCTCTTCTGTCCCTTTTTCTCTGCAGGATTACCCAGGCTAATGCAGAGGCCACACATGCTAAGTGGAAACATACAAGTAACTTTTCTTGCCTCCCCTTTGTCATGTTAGTTAATAACTTATTGGCTGAAGTCATGTGGCCAGAACCCAAGAAAGACTAGGATAGAGGATATTTCCCTGTTACAAGGCAAAAGCTTGGGTAAAAGGTGTGATGGGAATGGAAGCCCAAGTGGATCCACTCTATTACAGGTGGATTACTGAATGGAGGGGTAGACAGAAAGAGAGACGAGAAATAAGAAACTCTGCTCATTGTGTCCACTAGAAGGGGTGAGGAGTCAGTTTCTGATCTCTGGTGTGTCTATCTGGGGCTATCTTGATTTGGAGGCTGTGTGGGTTATGACCCGCTTCTTCCCTGAAGAAGGCCTTCACTTCTGAGTCATTGTGAAAACATTCACAAACTTCACCAGTGACTGGAAAGAATGCATTTTAGAAATGAGAACCTTTTAGAGTCTTTGTATTCATAACACATAAGCAGTCATACTCTACCCTGAGAAGTGAACTAAGATGCTAAAGACATGTATGAATGACAGTCATGCCTCTGTAATGTCATATAAGAAAATGACTACGGCACCAGAGATATGGGACTATTTTAAGCAGTTCATAGGTCCCCTGAACTTGATAGCAAAAGGAAAAGTTGAAAAATGAGTTAAATGATGTTTTTAGACTTCATGGATTTTTGAGTTTCTGTTTACACACCACACGCACACATGCACACACAATATTTTTTGTAGTGATAAGGATTGAACGTAGGACCCCACTCATCTCCAGTTTCAGCTCTTTATAATATATATTTTTAAAAGGATAAAGATTTTTTCTGGTGATAATACAGATGCCCTCACAACAATGCTCTAACATCCACAGACATCACATGACAGCACTGTGAAGTTTCAAGCCATGGGATGACAGCTGGTGTGGAAGTGAAAGGGAAACAGTTTTTCATATGAAAACTGATGATTATAAACTGCATTGTTGTGTATTTGATGCAAGAGTGAGTACTGATTTCTTCCAAGATGTGCGAATGACTGGTCTTTGTTTTGGTGATGTTAAGACTCACAGTCCATTGGATCTCTTTCCTTTTGTAGTAGAAATAGGAGTGATTCTGGCAAACTTCCCAGAACCTTAAACACAAAATAAAAGCGTTGTTAACTCACTTTGCTTAAATTTTATTCCTATGTTCCTTTAGCAGAACAATAATATTATTTGGTTTACCCCATTTGGTTTATAGTCATGGCCTATCTAGTCTTATATTCTTGGGTACCTGAGCAGTGTCAGGAATTGTTGCATGAGGAGGGTGGCCCTTTGTTTGTCCCAGCTGCCTGACTAGTTTACACTTGAAATAATCACCCAGAAACTGTATTTATTTAAACACTGCCTGGCCCATTAGCTCTAACTTCTTATTGGCTAATTCTTACATCTTAATTTAACTCATTTCTACTAATCTGTGTATCTCCACGTGACTGTGGCTTATCGGCAAGATTCTAACCAGCATCTGTCTCAGGCAGGAGATCCATGGCATCTGCCACTCTGCCCTCCTTCCCAGCATTCAGTTCTGTCTATTCCACCTACCTAAGTTCTGCCCTATCAGGCCAAGCCGTTTCTTTATTGATTAACCAGTGAAAGCAACACATAAACAGAAGAACCTCCTACACCAAGGAATGTGTTCCATTGTGATCAGATAGTGGTTGTTACTCACCCAACATTTGTGCCACTTTTGCAGTTGTGTCTCATACAGGCAGGTCACTGTTGTAAAGGGTTTGTAGCAGGGTTGGTGTTTACCTTTCTCCTCTGGTAGTGTGTGGAGTATCTTTCTGTAGTTTCGGCACTATTCAGTAATTAGGCACTGGCTTGACTTCTCTGTGTTCAACTGGGTTACCTCATTTAGGGAGTTTTTTTTTCTAATTATATCCATTTATCTGTAAATTTCATGATTTCTTTTAACAGCAGAATAATATTACATTGTTTAAATGTATCACATTTTTGTTTATTTATGGATGGACAATTAGGCTGTTGCCAATTTCTGACAATTATGAACAGAACAGCAAAGAACATGGTTGAGCAAGTATCTCTGTAGTAAGGTGTAGAGTTCTTTGGATGTATGCCCAAGAGCAATTGTGCTAGTTAGTTTTATTTCAACTCAACACAAGCTAGAGTTCCTGGAGAGGAGAGAGCCCCAGTTGAAAAAATATCTTCATAAGATTGGACTGTAGTCAAGCCTGTGGGGAATTTCCTTAACTAGTGAGTGATGAAAGAGGACCCAACCCATTGTGGGTGGGGCTACCCTAGGCTAGTAGTCCTGGCTTCTACAAGAAATCAGGCTAAATAAGCCATGAAGATAAAGCCAATAAGCAGCACCCTCCACGGTCTCTGCATTAGTACCTACTTCCAGGTTCCTGCCCTGCTTGAGTTCCTGTCTTGGCATTCTTTGAGGATAAACAGTGATGTGAAAGTATAAGCTGAATAAACTCTTTGCTCTCCAACTTGTTTTTTATCCTAGTGTTTGATCACAGCCACAGTAACCCTAATTAAGACAATGGTACCGATGGGTCTTGAGGTAGATCTTTTCCCAGATTCATGAGGAATTGCCATACTGATTTCCATAGTGGCTGTACAAGTTTGCATCCCCACCAGCAATGGATGACTGTCCCCCTAACCCCATGTCTTCAGCAGCATGAGGCAGGTGTCATTTGTTTGATTGATCTTGACCATTTTGACTGGTGTAAGATGAAATCTCCACATAGTTCTGATTTCTCTGATGACTAAGGATGACGAACATTTCTTTAAGTGTTTCTCAGCCATTTATTTTGTCTTTTGAGAACCTCTATTTAGTTCTGCATCTCATTTTAAGTATTTGTTTTGTTTGATGTCAAGTTTCCTTAGTTCTTTATTTTAGATATTAACTCTCTCTCAGATGTGTAATTGGTAAAGATCTCTTCCCATTCTAACTTACCACTTAGTCCTGACGACGGTGTCCTTTTCCATACAGAAGCTGTTCAATTTAATGAGATCCCATTTATTAATTGTTGGTCTTAGTTCCTGTTCTATAAATGTCCTGTTCAGAAAGTCTTTTCCTGTGACAATGAGTTCAAGACTATTCCTCACTTTCTCTCTTATCAGATTCAGTATTTGGCCTTATGTTGAGGTCCTTGATCGATTTGGAGTTGAGTTTTATGCAAGGTGATAACTATGGGCCTGTTTATAGTTCTTTTATATGCAGGGATCCAGTTTAACAATCATTATTTGTTGAAGATTCTATACTTTTTTCAGTGTGTATTTCTGGATTCATTGTCAAATAAATATATCAAGTGTCATAGGTGTATGGACTTATGTCTGGGCCTTCAATTTGATTCCATTCATCAATGTGACTGTTTTTATGTCAATACCCTGGTCTGTTTTATTACTGTAATTCTATATTACAGTTTGATATCAGGAATGGTTATACCACTAGCAATTCTTTTATTTTTCATAATTATTTTAGCTATCGTGGATTTTTTTTCTGTTTCCATATGAAGCCGAAAATTATCTTTTTGATTTCTGTGAAGTAGCATGCTGGAATTTTGATGGTGTTGCGCTGAATTTTAAGCTTGTTTCTGGCAAGACAACCATTTTTACTGTATTAATCCTACTGAGCTACAAGCATGGGAGCTCTTCTCATCTTCTGATATCTTTAATTTCTTTCTTCAGTGTCTTAAAGTTTTTATTATACAAGCTTCCACTTGCTTGGTCAGAGTTATTCAAGCTATTTTTGAGAGCATTGTGAAAGATAGTTTCCTTGATTTCGCAGTGTGTTTGCCATTTGTTTAAGGAAGGACACGGAGGGCCATTTATGTATACAATCATGTTGGCTCTGGGCTTTCTGTAAATCACCCTTATTATGTTGCAGTATGCCTCTTGTATGCTTAGTCTCTCCAGAACTTTATCATGAAGGGGCGTTGGATTTTGTTAAAGCCCGTTCTGAATCAAATGAGAAGACCATGTCCCACCTTAATTTCTGTGACAAGGTTTTTCAATGAATCTGGAGCTCACAATTTGGGGTCTCTGCCCCCACCCAGTGTTGGGGTTACAAGGGTGCCATTGAGCTCTGCTTTAACATGGATACTGGCACCTCAAATCAGGTCCTCATGCTTGTATGGCAAGCACTTTCTTGACCGAGCCATCTCTTCAGTTCTCTCATGTCCTTATTGGTAGGATGAAGAATGAAGATAACAACTTCCCACTGTTAGCTGGGAGGCCCCAGGTGCTGGGTTCATAGTGAGTCTTCAGAGATCCCCAAATCCCATAGGCTTGTCTTTGGATTCTCTTTTGGATTTCTTTGCTATTGTTACATATCTATGTAGTTGTCACTCCAGGGGCTTGGGTGGGGAAAGGTCTCTAGAACAGGCTTCTAGCCAAATGCTCTGAACAGAACAGATACACAGTTATATCTGAATATAGTTCTCCTCACTGTGAAACCATCTTTCCCTAATGCCCTTATAAGAAATGGTCCAGGCACCATGAGGCTGGATAGCCCAGAGACCTAGGATAGGACCAAATACAATTGGAAAAATCAATGTAATGATGCCTAATGATAGTCTCCTATACTCATAGATTGGTGCCTAGCCCAATTCAACAGCGTGGCTTCATTCTGTAGCTGACGAAAACAAATGCAGAGACCCTTAGCCAAACATTAGATGGAGCTTGGGGAATCCTGTGGAAGAGGGGATTAAGGATTATAGGAGCCAGAGGGTCAAGGACACCTCAAAAAACTTACAGAATCTACTAACTTGGGCACACAGAGCTCACACAGACTGAACTGGCAACCAGGGAGCCTGCATGGGGTTGACCTAGGCCTTCTACATATATGTTACAGTTGTGTAGCCTTGGTCTTCTTTTGAAACTCCTACCCATGGAAGCAGGGGCTATCTCTGACTCTCTCGTTTGCTTTTGGGGCCCTATTTCTGATACTGGGTTGTCTTTTCCAGCTTACTATGAGGGGAGGTGCTTATTCTTAGTGCAAGTTGATATGCCATGTCTATCTGAATAGAGAAAGGAGGAGGAGTGGATGGGCCGTCAGAGGGGAGGTCGGAGAGGAGCTGGGAGGAGAGGAGGAAACTGATCAGATGTAAAATAAAGATGATGATGATGATGGTAACCATTAATAAAGGACATGATCCTGACAGAGAAGAGAACCACAGAACCACAGCTCTTTAGACTCCCAGGGCCTATAACTCGGGCTCTGCAGTCTGTGTGCTTGTGCAATGCGTGTCCTTTTATTCTTGCTGCTGCTTGTTGACACGGACTTCCCTGCCTGTAGTCCAAGCATCCTGAGTTTCCTAGCATGCCGGGTGGTGGTTTACCTTGGCAGCAAGCCCCTTTGTTTAGATTTGTAAGAGATTGGTGTATAAACTACACGTGACAGTGTCAATATGCAATCGTGACCTAAACACGTCTACTTGCTTGTGTCTGTGCCCCGGGAGCTCTGGGCTTCCTCACTTGCCAGGCTCCATATGTTTTGTGTGGTGGCGTGAGGGGAGAGATGGAAAAAGAAAAAGAAAACACAACAAAGCCCTCAGTTTTTACCACCCAGGGCCTCTTCTGAACTTTCTGCTGAGAGAGCCTGGGGCCCCCACACTGAGAAAGTGGCAGATCATGGGCTGAGCTCCTCCCCACATGGGTTTGCAGCAGAGATTCAGTCATATCAGGAGTCAGAGATGCACAGCGCCCAGCCCCCGGGGCTGCATGGAGGTCACCCTGACTTGAGATACTGGGACACTAGCTCAGCATCTTTTGTGGGTTTCCTGTGTGGAGGTTACAGTTACAGTGAGGTGCTTCCCATTGCCGCCTGGCCCACTCTGCCAAGGCTTGAAGTCTCTCCTAAGGAGTTGACTCTTATGTTAACTTTTCATTCATTTCATTTCCACTGTTTTTTTTTTTTTTTTTAAGATTCCTTGGGGCTTGCTTGACACAAGGGAGGGAACCGTGGGCTGAGACTTGAGATCTCTAAAACCAAGACCCCAGATCAGAACTCTTTCCAGATAAAGTGGGTCTGAGTTCGAAGGAAGTCTGTAACCTATTGCAGGTAAGAAGCAAATGTTTATTTGTTTAGTTATATATGTGTATGGATATATAAAAGCATACTCATGTGTATATATGTATATATATCTGTATGCATATATGCACATATATCTACATGTATACACAATCACATATATAAATTTGTATGTACATACACACATAAATGCCTGTATGTATAATAAACACATATATGTACATATATTTACATATATATGTATATACAGACACATTCACATAGAGGGATGTATATATTGTGTGTGTTACGTACATACATACATACTCATAGCTATCTCCATGTATGCACATTCATAGGTATATATTCTGCAAATCCCATGGGGGAATGAAAGCATCTTTCCCTGGGCAGGCTGAAGGGAAATGACTTCTAGGAGACCCCTGCTGTGGGATGGGTCTTCTCTGGGAACTGGCCCACTGAAACTCTGGTACACAAAGGGAATGAGGCATCACTTCTTCCCCATCCTTCTTCTGGAGCCTGCTGGTTAGATAGTCTAGGCAAAATGGTGAGGTTCAGATTCACTGAGAGACCCTGTTTCCACACATATGAACACACACACAAAGCATAAACACAAACATAGATAAAACTATCTTTGACATGCATTGATTTTGATGAGTGGTTTATATTTAGAATTTGTCCTTTGGTAATCTGTATTTCACTATAGTACAAATCTGCAGGCACTGTCCGTGGATGAAGGGTAGCAGGTCGTCATAGCAACCTTCCTCCATCCTTCCAGCCTAAGGGCTGTGTTGTGTTCCCGGCTATTTCATTTGTGGCTTCTGTGGTCATAGCTGCGGACTCTGTTTTCCCCAAAGGAAGCCATTCTCCAGTGCCCTGCTTCTGAGGAATCTGAGACATTCTGCTCACTGCCCTTTGTGTTCAGGTTCACCCCATCAGGATGGGGGTGGCGGTGAATCTCCTTGTTGCAGAGTAGAGTAGTGAGAGAGGGCTGTGTCCATGGCCGTCATTTCCGGTACCACCAGAGAAGGCCATACATAGCAATGGCTGCTGTGCTTGCTCCCTGCGCACTCACTGAAGTCCAAATCCCTCAGCTCCATCTCTCAGTGTGGTCCAAGGCTGAGAGAAGAAATCCAAGCTTAGAGACCCAGCCAGTAGGATGTTTCCCAGGGAAGTTGGGGCACTTTCTAGGGCTACCATCTTCCCTGAACTGAATGAGCTCCAGACCTCGCCTCACCTGCCCCTGTATTTCCATCAGTTTTGAGATGAGCTCTACAGTCACTCCTTCAGCCACACAGCAGAGTCTTCATTATCTTCCATCACACACATACACACACACACACACACACACACACACACCAGAGAGGGATCTAGCCAGGCTATGTTGGTGCTTGGAACCTCTTTAGCACCACTAGGCTACAGCTTTCTTGCTGTGGTTGTTTGAAAAATTTGTGCGTTGAGTCAGAGAGGATGTGGGTGTGAGGGGGATGGGGCCTCTGTTCTACCCTTCCTTTCCCCTGGGTGTTCCAGTCTTCCCCCCTCCCCAGTACTATCAGTAACAATACATGAAGTGTGGGACCAGAAGACTTGATCGATGGTGATTTGAGAGTCAAGGATTTATTTTACTCATGAAACAATGAGTCAAGATTGATGGACCAACCTCAGAGTCAGAGATTTTGTCACCCTTTAGTCCTAGCTGCCCAGTAAGGTAACCAGTAGCTACAAGCATTCCAAAGTTAAAATTATTCACACTTTGAGTTCATTGATAGATGCATGTTTCTTCACTTTAAACCGAAGACATGGAGCACATCGAGCTGCCCAGGATCCCACAACTGTCTTGCTCCAGGCTACCGGCCTCGAGTCAATCCACTTGTCCTGCATCCCTGCTCGGGCATTCTTAGCTTCAGAGTCTGGGGAAGTCCATGCTGGTCCAGGCCTGAGCAAACTCACTTTCAGAGACTAAAATGCTCATCTTGGCTGACCTCTGGGTTCCTAGATCTCATTCCTTCTCAGTACCGCATGTGCCCAGGTACTAAAGAGGATTCTGCCTAGGGTATCACTCTTCTTACCCATGCTGGGCCAGCTGAGAGTCAGTGATTTAAGATGATACACCTTGTGAGTCCCTGGCATCTCTCCAGTCCTGATGATGATATTGCTCTGGCTTTGGCTCCATCATTTCTCACCAGTCCTGGAAGACGGGGTCTCTGCGGACCTCCCTGTCTGTTTTCTGGTCAAATATGAGGTCTGTCTTTGCTCTTAAATTGTTATCTATTAAAAGACTTTAAGATACAAAAATACTCCCAAACAAAATATTAGTATCTGCAGCATTTTGCAGGGGGAGAAATGCTTTCTTACTACAGTGTGGCCCGAATTTTCCTTCCTTTTCTTCACATTGTCAGAGTGGGGAAGAAAAATGGAGCCTTGGAGAAATGCCTTCTAGTCTGGTCTTGTGTCCTCCTACCCCATTCTGAGTTCCTAACAACAAATCAGAAGGAAGAGACACAGTTCTCACTTAAGGCATTGTCTGTTTCCATGACCAGTCCCCTTCTTCTCCCTCACAGAGATGTCCATTGCTATTCCCCACCAGCAGAGCTCTGGACAGTGGCACCAGGGAGACAGAGTGCTCTTTGTCTTATCAGAATCTACTGCTTTTATCCAGTGTCTTCTCTTCCCATCTGGACCCCTCTATGATCTCTTATATGGGACATCAACTAGGAGTCAAGTTTTTTTTTAAATTTTTTAATGATTTTATTGAGCTCTACCTTTTTCTCTGCTCCCCTCCTTTCTTCTCCCCTCTCCTTCAACCCTCTCCCATGGTCCTCATTTACTCAGGAGATCTTGTCTTTTTCTATTTCTCAAGTAGATTAGATCCATGTGTGTCTCTCTTAGGGTCCTCTGGGATTGTGGATTGTAGGCTGGTTTTCTTTGTTTTATGTCTAAAAGCCACCTATGAGTGAGTACATGTGATAATTGTCTTTCTGGGTCTGGGTTACCTTACTCAAAATTATGTTTTCTAGATCCATCAATTTGCCTGCAAATTTCAAGGTGTTATTTTTTTCTGCTGTGTAGTACTCTGTTGTGTAAATGTATCACATTTTCCTTATCCATTCTTTTGTTGAGGGGTATTTAGATTGTTTCCAGGTTCTGGCTATGACAAACAATGCTGCTATGAACATAGTCCTTGTGGTACAATTGAGCATCCTTTGGGTATATACCCAAAAGTGGTATTGCTGGGTCTTGAGTAGGTCGTTTCCTAATTTTCTGAAAAATCGCCATACTGATATCCAAAGGGGCTGTACCAGTTTGCATTCCCACCAGCAATGCAGGATTGTTCCCTTTACCCTACATCCTCTCCAGCATAAGATGTCATCAGTGTTTTTGATCTTGGTCATTCTTACAGATGAAGATGGAATCTCAGAGTGTTTTGATTTGCATTTCTCTGATGACTAAGGATGTTGAGCATTTCCTTAAGTGTCTTTCAGCCATTTTAGATTCCTCTGTTGAGAGTTCTCTGTTTAGGTCTTTACTCCATTTTTTTTTTTATTGGATTATGTGATCTTTTGATGACCAATTTCTTTTTTTCTTTCTTTTTTATATTTTTTCTTTATTGATGTTTATTGAGCTCTACATTTTTTCTGCTCCCCTCCCTTCCTCTCCCCTCCCCTCTTCAACCCTTCCCCAATGTCCCTATGCTCCCAATTTACTCTTTTTATACTTTCCCATGTATATTAGGTCTATGCAAGTCTCTCTTAGTGTCCTCATTGTTGTCTAAGTTCTCTGTGATTATGGTTTGTAGGCTGGCTTCCTTTGTTTTATGTTTAAAAACCACCTATGAGTGAGTA
>JAQHUG010000059.1:2069375-2079770 GCA_028555095.1 Dicrostonyx torquatus
ACTGTAGCTCTGTAGTAGAGTTTGAAGTCAGGGATTGTGATGCCTCCAGAAGTTCTTTTATTGCCCAGGATTGTTTTGGTTATCCTGGGTTTTTTGTTTTTTCATATGAAGTTAAGTACCATTCTTTCGAGGTCTGTAAAGAATTTTGGGATTTTGGTGAGCATTACATTGAATCTGTGGATTGCTTTTGGTAAGATTGCCATTTTTTACTATGTTAATTCTACCTACCCAAGAGCATAGGATATCTTTCCACTTTCTGGTTTCTTCTTCAATTTCTTTCTTCAAAGATTTAAAGTTCTTGTCATACAAGTCTTCTACTTGTTTGGTTAGAGTTACTCCAAGATATTTTATGCTATTTGTGAAGGATAATGTTTCTCTGATTTCTTTCTCAGCCCATTTATCATCTGTGTACAGGAGGGCTATTGATTTTTTTGAGTTAGTCTTGTATCCTGCTACATTACTGAAAGTGTTTATGAGTTGTGGAAGTTAGGACCAAGTCTTACTCGCTACAAGGGATGCTCTGAAGTTTGGGGACTTCAGTTTCACTCTTCTCCGTGCTTCTCAGCTACAGAGGAGCTTTTCTTTCTTTTGTTCTTCCTTCATTCCTTTTTTTCTTTATTGTTAAAAGAAAAATTTACACTTTCTCCCCTTCTCCCAGTCCCCTCACACTCCCCCACTACCCCTCTTTCTTCCCTCTGCTTCCTTAAGAGGGGGCAGGATACCCTGCCCTGTTGGAAGCCCAAGGCCCTCCCTGCTCCATCCCGGTCCAAGAAGGTATGCATCCAAATAGACTAGGTTCCTAAAAAGCTAATACACGCAGAAGAGATAGGTTCCAGTGCCATTATCATTGGTTTCTCAGTCAGCGCCCATTGGCAGCCACATTCAGAGATTCCTGTTTGGTCATATGCTCATTCAGTCCTGGTCCAGCTGGATTTGGTGAGCTCACATTAGATCAGGCACACTGTCTCAGTGGGTGGACCAACCCCTCGTGATCCTGACTTCCTTGCTTATCTTCTCCCACCTTCTGCTCTTTGACTGGACCTTGGGAGCTCAGTCCCTTGCTCTGATGTGAATGTGTGTCTCTGTCTCTATCTCCATCTATTGGGTGAAATTTCTACGATGATGATCAAGATATTCCTCAATGTGACTATGGGACAAGGCTAGTTCAGGGACCCTCTCCTCTGCTGCCCAAGTACCTAGCTGGGGACATCCCTGCGGACACCTGGGATCCCCTCTAGAGACAAGTCTTTTGCCAATCCTAAAATGACTCCCTTAATGTAGATATCTTATTCCCTTCTCCAATAACCACCCTTCCTCCATCTCCACCCTTCCACTCCCCCAAGCTCTCCCCAGTTCTTCCCTTCTCTCTTCTCCCCCCGACTCTCCCTTTCGCCCACCCCCACCCCTACCTCCACCCCCATCCCCACTCCCGTGCTTCCAACTTTTGCCTGGCGATCTTGTTTCCTTCTGATTTCCAGGAGGATCTATATATATATGTTTTTCTGTGGATTCACCATGCTATTTGGCTTCTCTAGGCTTGTGAGCTATAAGCTTAATGTCCTTTGTTTATGGGTAGGGTCCACTAATGAATAAGTACATACCAAACCTATAAAATATACAAAGAACTCAAGAAACTATACATAAAAATTCTAAATTACCCAATTAAAAAATGGAGTAATGATTTGGACAGAGAATTCTCAACAGAAGAAGTTTGAATGGCCAAAAGATACTTAAGGTCATGTTCAACTTCCTTAGCGATCAGGGAAATGCAAATCAAAACAACTTTGAGATACCATCTAACACCTGTTAGAATGGCTAAAATCAAAACACCAATGATAGCCTATGCTGGAGAGGATGTGGAGTAAGGGGAACACTCCTCCATTGCTGGTGGGAATGCAAACTTGTGCAACCACTTTGGAAATCAGTGTGGCGGTTTCTCAGGAAACTGGGAATCAACCTACCTCAGGATCCAGCAATACCACTCTTGGGAATATACCCAAGAGATGCCCAACCATACTACAAAAGCATTTGTGCAACTATGTTCATAGCAGCACTATTTGTAATAGCCAGAACCTGGAAACAACCTAGGTGCCCCTCAATGGAAGAATGGATCAAGAATGTGTGGAATATATACACATTAGAATACTACTCAGCGGTAAAAAAACAATGACATCTTGAATTTTGCATGCAAATGGATGGAAATAGAAAACTCTATCCTTAGTGAGATATCCCAATCCCCCCTTTTTAATATCAGATGTCAAACTCTTTCTCTATTATTGACTCATTTCTAGAAGTTTGCAGAGAAGCTAAAGAGTCTATCTTCTTAGTCCCCTAGGAGTGTCTCCTTGAGGCAAGTTGAATTGGTTGAAAGAGGTGAAGAGTTTATCAGAACCTGCCAGCCTAGGCTACAGGAGAAGCATAAGCAAACACTTGCTCCTGCCTACTGAGTCAGAACCTGGTCCTTCCTGGCTTGGGCTAGCCGTCTAGGGCTCTGTAGCTCAAAACTAAAGGTGGCTCTTTTGTCCTTAGGAGGCCACAAGAATCAGATAAATACCAATTTCACAGTCCCTGCCTGTCTCAGCAGCACTCAAATCATTCCTTGTTAGAGTTCCCTTTTGTGTAAAACATCTCCAGAACTGGTATCATGAGCTTCGAGCAGGAGCATCCTCACAGCCCAGTGCGGGAAGACAACATCATCAATAAATGAGGGAGCTAGGAGTGCTCTCTCTCGCTTAAGATATAAACCGGATTGCAAGAAGTTGTGAGAAAATAACTTTCAAAAGATACAAGACATGAAGAATGTGTCAGGTGGATGACCCACTCTATCCTGACACTCAGCATCGCTAGTACTCCAGAAACCCGCCCGTGACTCTCTGTTCTATTCCATTCTCCTCCACAGAGCCACCCCACAAGACTGGGGGACAGCTCTTGGAGGAGGTCTTTATCATCCCTGCTCATCCCCCAACCTATCATTGCATCAGCATGTATGTACCCACAAGTATTGTTTTGCAGTATTTGAAACTATCTAATGTCATAAGCATGTTCTGATTTTCTTCCTTGATATTGCCCTTGAACATGGATGCCCTGGTCCAACCAATTTTCAGGGTATCTAGTCATTCACTGTGGGGCAGCATCATTAATTATTCAGTCTCATGTTGTCAGACACGTGGATAGTTCATGACATCTTTGAAATTCATTACCAGAATTCTCCCCACCCCAACAGGTAGGCCATTCAGACCCCACCCTACTTCAAATGCATCCAGGAAGCTTAAAGACTTTTTTCGGCCTATGGGATTGATTGGTTGTACTCAACCATTTCTGTCTTACTCGTCCAGGGCTGTGTTTAATCCCAGGGGTGACATAGTGATGCTGTTCAAAACTCATTTCACTTGGTCCTTTGTATCTTCATTTCTTGACACTGTGGCATCTCCAGAATAGGAGCTGAGTCTATGCCTATGAACTGAGGAGTGGTGGTCCCCAGTCTGCATGGCATCTTCACTGACAATGTTGCAGCAATAAAACACAAGACAGAGTCTCTCTGCATCCCGACATCCTTGAAAACCCTAGTCCAGATGGTTACCAGCCACCAATCCAATCCTTTTTACCTGTGAACAAGCAGCAGGAGGCAGTAATAGACAGAGTGTGTCCTTGATTTATTTAGGGAAGTCTCAATCACCAGAACCTCAAAATGTGACTAGATTTGAAAACAGGCTCCTTAAAAAAAAAGTTGAGTTTCATGTTGCCTCTTAATAGCACCTGCGTAAGAAGAAATGAAGTTACAGAGAGATGTGGAGTGAAGAGAGACACATGGAGATGGGCGTAAGTCAAAAGAGTGCAGACTCTCACAATCGACCTCAAACTCTCAGCCTTCAAAACTCCCAGAGAATAAAGTTATCGTGAAAAGTCTGTAGGAGTTTGGTAAGGCAGCTGTAGCAGACACATGCAGAGGTGTGAGGGCTGGAAGGGGCAGATAGAGCTGTCCTTACAGACCAGTGCCGGGGTGAACCACAGAGAGAGCCAAGCACACCGGTCAACGTCCTGTGAGCTCTAATAAGATGTTTCTGCACGATGGTCAGACACAAAGCAATTATGGGCCCCATCTCATGTTTCCCCATCAGCAGATGTCAATCATGAAACAGAATAGAACGTAAGGCCCTGTCCACAGGAATCAGTTTGTCAAGGAGCCCTCTGGGGAAGAAAAAGTTAAATCCAATTAGACAGCATAAAGGGAAGATTTGAACAAACAGGTAATATATTCCATGTTCATGATGGAATATCATAACATTGTAAAGACGTCAAATGTTTTCATGTTAATTTATAAATTTGATGAAAATGAATGTTAATTCCAGATGGATAGGTTGAGAAGCTTGATAGACTTGTTCTGAGGTAAATAAATAGATATTTGTTTATATAAATAAGATTCATAAACATCTGGACCTTTCACTTGAGGCAGGTCTCACTACACGGCTCTGCTGCTGTGGAACTCACTGTGTAGACCAGGCTAGTCTGTCTAGTGGAGACCTTCTTGCTCTATCCACCAAGGGCTGGGATTAAGCAGGCATGCTGGTATGTCAGTTTGTTTTTTTTTTTTTAAGAAAAAGGATTCATCTCTTTTGGAGGTGGGACTAAAGGGGTGCTTTCTTGCTGAGAAGGGTGTCTGACAGATGTAGAAGAACTTACAGAGAAGGTAAGTTACCAGGCCAAGCCAGAACTTACATCTGAGACAGGCTATCGAGAAGACAATGCTATTAAGCACGAATTTTGAAAACTAGACACGTTTACGGGGTTATGTTCTACAACAGAGGTCTCCTTCCAAGACTTTAAGGCAAAGTGGAGGCAGATACATTCAGATCGAAAGTTCTTTTGGACACCTCCTCTTCCCCATCTTGTTCTACAAACATTTGTATTGAAATAGAGATCTAGAGGAAATTTCAAAATGTAAAAATGCTGCATTTCTTATTGAAAGTAGCGTAGGGATGGAATTAGGCGTTGAGGACATGAGTAAAGAAGAATGCCCTCCCAGATTGTGGGAAACCACACGGAGGGTTTCGCTTGGCTCAGGATGGGATGGGAATACCTATTAGATGTAGGGCGGGTGGGGGCGAAGTTCAGGAGTTAAGTCGGCTGTGCTAGAGAAGTGAACTGACAAAGTTTTGATGTGTTTGGGGCACTGGGTGGGTCTTACACATTGCTAGTGTTACCAGATCAAGGGAGGGGAGGAGGTGGGAAAAACACGAGAGGACAAACACAGTTCCTGGTAGAAAATGTTGACAGAGGTCCACGGGAAACCAGGTTCTGAGCATTTCTCATACTGAGACACTGGAGACTTTAGTCCCTGTGTGGAAAAGCATGTTTCAGGAGAAAGGTCCTAAAGACCCAACTAGCAGAGTTCCTGGAGGCATTGTTTATGATGCTCTCCTGAACGGCCGCACTTAGGAATTCCATTTCACACTTTGTGTTGCTGTAATAGACATCACTTGGGAGAAAGGCACGGTACAGTGTTACAGTCCTACGTTGAGGGTCGTTGGGGCAGAGGCTCAAGCAAGGCCTGAAGCAGAAACCTTAGAGGAGCTTTGCTCACTGTCTCATTCTCTGGCTCAATCTTAATCGTCTTTCTTATATAGCCGAGGCCCATCTACGCAGACGGTGCTGCTCACAGTGACCAGGGCTCCATCATGTCAAACACCAGCCAAGACAATCTCTCATAGACATGGCCAGAATCTGACTGAGGAATTCTTCAAGTTAGATTCCCTCCTCCAGAGTGACAGTTATGTCAAGACGACAAACTATCTAGCAAAACATTCTTCTTGAACCCTTAGATAAGAAAGTTAGCATGTTGTTTTTTTTAACTTTCTTTTTATTTATTCTTTTTGTCTTTCACCATCATGCCTCCCGATCCCACCCACCTCCACCCCCAGAATAAAACAAAATCAAATTTAAGAGAAAAAAAGGATAAAAGGAGGAGAAAGGGAAACTCTCGTCATGGAAATTGCACAGTGAGTCACGCAGTGAACCCCTTTATGCATGCATTCTTCCATGCAGGGTTCATTCCAAAGAACCACTGGTCTGATTTTAAGCCCCTGGTCTCTGCTCCACCGTTGACTCTGGGCCCAGTGTCTCTTCCTGAACACCCTGTTGCTACCTGGTGTCATGGAGTTCCTGCAGCCCTGTGCTCCAGTAGATCACAGGCAGGGTGGTGTTGCATGAGTGTGGGGCGGGCTGTGGGGGCTGCGTTCCCCGCCTCCCGGCTCCCAGCTCCCGGCTCCCAGCTCCCGGCTGCGGGCCTGCTTTTGGTCCTGGCTAACTTATACCCGAAATAATTGCACACAAACTATTCATTTAAACTCTGCCTGGCCCATTAGTTTTAGCCTCTTGTTGGCAAACTCGTACATCTTGAATCAACCCATTTCTAATAGTCTGTAAGTCACCACAAGGTAGTGGTCTTACCGGGAAAGATTCAGCATGTCTGACCCTGGTGGCTTCATGGCGGCTCTCCCAGAGTCTTCCCTACCCCATAATTCCGTTCTGTCCTCCCTGCCTATCTAAGATTTTGTCCTATCAAAGGGTCAAGGCAGTTTCTTTATTAACCAATGAAAGCAACCCAAATACAGAAGGACCCTCCGACACCAGGGTGGATGTTGCTGGGCTAACACATAACCCTGGTTCTGGGCCTGGTGGTTGCAGGGTTGGTCCGCCTGCCAGCTCTCCTGTGTTTTCACTACTGGTGTGAGCTCTCCAGCACTGCCCTGCCTAGCTCGCCCCTAGTAGTGGAATGTGAGATGTACAAGGGTGGGGCCATTTCTCCTGCTTTCCTGTCCTCAGGGTTGGTTCTCCCACACCTGCCCCTTCAGGGCCAGCTCTTCTGTGTCGCTCAAGTGAGGTGCAGGGTCCACTTTCCCGAGTGCTGCAGCTGGTAAGGGTGAGGGTCAGCTTGCTCATCTGTAGCACCTGGTAAGGGCCCCTACCCACAAGGCCACTTGACAGACAGCTTTCCCATGCGCACAGCTTTGGGGCTGGCTCACCAACACATTTGCCAGCAGGATTGCCTCTATTGTGTTGCCCAGGTGAGGCCCAGGGCCTGCTCTGCCGAGGGTTGCAGCTGGTGTGGGGCAGGGACAGCTCTCCCACCTGCCCGAGGCATCGATGTGGGGGTGTCTCTCCCCCACTCATGCCACCGTGTGGCATATGAGGGGTGGCTAAGTCTCTTGTGCTCGTGTTTTTGGGGGCTCACCCACGCTCTCATCAACAGGGTCAGCTCTGCTGTGCCATCCAGATGAAGTGCAAGGCCCACTTACTTTCCAGAGCATTGCAGCAGGTCAGCAGGTCAGCTCCCTCACCAACTGGAGGCAGTAGGGGGAATGAGGGAGGACATCTTTCCCTCATCTCCACCACCACACAGCAGACTAGAGAGGCCATGCCAACTATGCCCCTCTCAGGCCCTGAGGGCTGCTTCGCCTGTGCCCCTGTCCTCAGGGCCAACTCTGCTGTGCTGCCCAGGCCTTGTGCAGGGTGTGCTTTCCTGAGCGCTGCAGCTGCTGGTGACGGGTTGGGTCAGGTTCCCCATCTGCTGTAGGTGGTGAGGGGAGGAGGGCATCACATGGCAAATGAGAGGGTCACGACCTACTCTCCAGTTCTCACATCCTCCAGGCCAGCTCACCTATGGCCCTGAGAACAGGGTCAGGTTATTGTGGTGCCCATGTAAGGTGTAGGGTTCTCTCTCCTGAGTGCTTCAGCTGGAGAGGAGTAGGGCCAACTCTATATAGCCCTATCCTCTCTCTTTCATCAGGGTCACTGACCAAGTCATGCCCTCAGCAGGAGCCCAGACCCAGACATCTGGCCCTGGATGGCAGGAGCACGCCTGCCTCAGCCCATTCCTCATTGCCCTTGCCTCTTCGAATCTGCCTCTCTCCCATATGTGCAACTCTTTCTGCCTCTCCCTCTCTCCGTATCATCGTCTTGTACTTACCCACTTCTAGCTGAGCCCTGCCCCTGCCAGCCGCCTGGCATGGTGGGGAGCTGTTGCTGTTCCTGTATCCTGGCCCGGGACTAGAGTCCGGGATTCATCTCTTACACAGTAAGATTCAACTGGGGATGTAGTTCATTTCTAGTTCAATTACTAACATGTTCAAGTCTGAGCACGGCATACAGTCCGGTGGGGTAGTGCACACCTCCTATGCCAGCACTCACTGTGAGCCCAGCATTCGGTATATGAGGGCAGGAGTATCAGAAGTTCAAGATTGCCCTTCTCTACATAGGGAATTTGAGGCTAACCGGGGCCAACGATAAGATACATTCTAAGTTGTCTAGAAGTGTGTTTCAGTGAGAGAGCAGACAGGCAGAGGCATCCGTGGGCATGTAAGAACTTGATGTGACCTCTCTCCACAGATCAGTGAGAGGGTTCAGTGGCTTGCAGGATGGGCTGACTACTGTATGTAGTGTAACTCCACTCCTCTTTTACCTCTAGCTCTGAGGCTGACTTAAATGTGGAAAGCTAAGCAGTGAAACCTACAAAGGACAACAGACACACATTCCCCCATTTCTGTTACCTAGGCGTGTCAAAGACTCCTGAAGAAAACCGGTCGAACCCAAGTTCTAGTAGAAAAAGTGATGGATTCATTGGAAAGATGCATATCTAATCATGATCTAAACACCAATAACCCAAGTTCCCCTGATCATCTGTAGACCAATAGATGCCAGTTGAAGATTTTGACCTCTTCTGGCAGTTTCTGACTACATTTTTGGATGTCCCACTGAGCTGTGTGACATCCATAACACTCAGGATAACTCCACAACAAGGGAGACTCTGATGCCACAGGCTGTTACGTTGATGTTACATTTCAAATCAACATGCGCGCAAGAAGCTTTATGAATTGTTAAGGAAAAGGAGTCCAGTTAAATATTGGGCAAATAAACATTTTACAAGCAGAGCCACTTGCCCATCAGTATCTGGACAGGACTCACACTTCAAAGGGAGTGTGGGCACAATGGCCAGTTGTTCTGTGAGACTGGCCTAGCAAAGGGAGCAGGTCAGATAATTGTGAATCAGTGAGAATTCATTGCACAGTTGGGATTAATATATTTTCTATAGGCCTGTTATCTTTACAGAAAGTCCCCAAAGCAGTTGGATTTTAAAACTTTTCTTTTAGTGTACTGATAATTTTATGTGGTTTCTCCTCTTTTTTCTGTTCCTTTCCCTCCTCCCCTCCTGTTTTATCCCCTCCCCTCCTCCCTTCCCCTTTCCCTCCTCTCTCCTTTCCTCTCTTCTTTTTTCTTTTCTTTTTGGAACGGATTCTTAGTGTACACCAGGCTAACTTTGAACTCACTCTATGGCCAAGGAGGACCGTGGACTTTTGATCAGCCTTCCGTACCTCCCAAAGGCTGTAGTTACAGGTACATGCTGCCATACCTGGTTTGTGCTGCCCTGAGGTTTCACACATGCCAGGGAAGCACTCCGCCAACTGAGACACTCGCTAATGCCTGACAAGGCTTTTTGCTTCTGACATGTTCATGCACATATGTATAGTATGAGTGTAGAGGTCAGAGGTCAGTTCATGCATATATGTATAGTATGAGTGTAGAGGTCAGAGGTCACTTTTGGCTGTCAGTCTCAGGAACCTCCCCCCTTTTCTTTGGGAGAGACTGTCACTGGGTTTGAACTTCACCAAGCAGAAGAGCTGGCATTCAAGCTGCCTGGGGTCCCTGTCTTTATCTCCCGTCCTTCCATTTCTGGGATCACAGGTGCATGCCTCTGTGTCTGTATTTTTAGGCAGGTTGTGGGGAGAATTGAAGTTCAGGTTCTCCTGCCTGTGAGGCAACACTTCACTGAGCCATTTCCTTTTATTAATTTATTTTTGCTTCCATATTTTTGCTAGCTCGGTCAAGCTTTCATCACGAACCCCAAAGACCAAGTAGCTTACAACAGAAATTCATTTTCTTGGTGCTATGGAGACTGGAAGTCTGATGTCCAGGTGTGGCAGGGTTGGTTTTCCAGAAGCCTCTACGAGTGTTTTAGAGACAGTGGTCTCCTTCTGTTGTCTCTACAGATGTCCCCTCCAGCTCACAGGAACAGCAGCCCCACTGGCTTAGGATCCAGGCCTACAACTTTTCAGCTTAAACATGGTCTCATCATGGGTGCTATGAGTTCTAGCTTCAGTATATGAATCTTGGCTGACACAGTTTGGCTAGGACAGATGCACACCCTTAAGGGATTATCTGACAGATGCACACCCTTAAGGGATTATCTGACAGATGCACACCCTTAAGGGATTATCTGACAGATGCACACCCTTAAGGGATTATTTGACAGATGCACACCCTTAAGGGATTATCTGACAGATGCACACCCTTAAGGGATTATCTGACAGATGCACACCCTTAAGGGATTATCTGACAGAT
>JAQHUG010000059.1:2104019-2120221 GCA_028555095.1 Dicrostonyx torquatus
TGCTGCACGGGCCTTTCTCCTCCGGTGGGGGTGGCTAGGACAGATGCCCTCTCCAAGGGCTTACCTCAGTCAAAAGGGCCGAGTTCTCCTCTGGTGGGGGTGGCTAGATCAGAAGCCCTCTCCCCCTCAGAATCATTTTGATTTGCATTTCCATTATGGTTAAGGATGTTGAACATTTCTTTAAGTGTTTCTCAGTCTTTTGAGATTCTTCTATTGAGAATTCTCTGTTTAGGTCCATAGTCATTTTTAGTTGAATTTTTGGACATTTGATGTCTAGTTTCTTGAGTTCTTTATATATTTTGGAAATCAACTCTCCATCATATGTGGAGCTGATGAAAATCTTTTCCCATTCTGTCGGCTGCTGTTTCTTCCTATTGACAGTGTCCTTTGCTTTATAGAAACTTCTAGTTTCATGAGGGCCCATTTATTAAGTGTTGATCTTAGTGTCTGCACTATTGGTGCCCTGTTCAGGAAGTTATCTCCTTTCAATATATTCAAGGCCATTTTCCACTTCCTATTATTTTTATTCATTTTTATTGAGCTCTACATTTTTCTCTGCTCCCCTCCCTGCCTCTCTCCTCCCCTTCAACTCTCTCCCATGGTTCCCATGCTCCCAATTTACTCAGGAGATCTTGTCCTTTTCAACTTCGCATGTAGATAAGATCCATATATGTCTCTCTTAGGGTCCTAATTGTTCTGTGGGATTGTGATTTGTAGAATATTTTCCTTTGCTTTATGTTTAAAAACCACTTATGAATGAGTACAAATGATAATTGTCTTTCTGGGTCTGGGTTACCTCACTCAATATGATGTTTTCTAACTCCATTTACCTGCAAATTTCAAGATGTTGTTATTTGTAGTACTCCATTGTATAAATGGACCACATTTTCCTTATCCATTCTTTGGTCAAGAGGCATCTAGATTATTCCCAGGTTCTAGCTATAACAAACAATGCTGCTATGAACATTGGTGAGCACATGTCCTTGTGGCATGATTGAGCATCCTTTGGATATATGCCCAAAAGTGGTATTGCTGGGTCTTGAGGAAGGATGTTTCCTAATTTTCTGAGAATTTACTATATTGATATCCAAAGGGGCTGTACCAGCTTGTACTCCCACCATCAATGCAGGAGTGTCCCCTTTACCCCACAAACTCTCCAGCATAAGTTGTCATCAGTGTTTTTGATCTTGGCCTTTTTTACAGGTGTAAGATGGAATCTCAGAGTTGTTTTGATTTGCATTTCTCTCATGACTAAGGATGTTGAACATTTCCTTACATGTCTTTCAGCCATTTTAGATTCCTCTGTTGAGAGTTCTCTGTTTAGGTCTGTACTCCATTCTTTTTTATTGGATTATTTGTTCTTTTGATGACCAATTTCTTGAGTTCTTTTTTTTTATTTTGGAGATCAGTCCTGTGTCTGATGTGGGGCTGGTGAAGATCTTTTCCCATTCGGGCTGTCCTTTTGTCTTGTTGACCATGTCTTTTGCTTTAAGAAGCTTCTCAGTTTCAGGAGGTCCCATTTATTAATTGTTTCTCTCAGTGTCTGTGCTGCTGGGGTTATATTTACAAAGTGTTCTCTTGTGCCAAAGCATTCAGGTGTACTTCCCACTTTCTGTTTTATGACGTTCAGTGTGGCTGGCTTTATGTTGAGGTCTTTGATCCATTTGGACTTGAGTTTTGTGCATGGTGATAGATATGGGTCTATTTTCATTCTTCTACATGTTGATATCCAGTTATGCCAGTATCATTTGTTAAATATGGTTTGTTTTTTCCATTTGATATTTTTTGCATCTTTATTAAAAATCAGGTGTTCAAAGTTGTGTGGATTAATATCTGTGCCTTTGATTTGGTTCCATTGGCCCTCCTGTCTGTTTTTATGCCAATATCAGGCTGTTTTTGTACTGTAGCTCTATAGTAGAGTTTGAATTCAGTGATTGTGATGCCTCCAGAAGTTTTTTATGTACAGGATTGTTTTCATTATCCTGGGTTTTTTGCTTTTTCATATGAAGTTGAGTACCATTCTTGTGAAGTCTGTGAAGAATTTTTTTTAGGATTTTGATAGGCATTGCATTGAATCTGTTGATTGTGTTTGGTAAGATTGCCATTTTTACTATGTTAATTATCCCTACTCAAGAGAATAGGAGATCTTTCCTTGGTGTAGGAGGGTCTTCTGTATTTATGTTGCTTTCATTGGTGAATAAAGAAAACTGCTTTGGCCTTTTGATAGGCCAAAATCTTAGATAGGCTGGGAGGACAGAATGGAATTCTGGGAGAGAGAAGGCAGTGAGAGAGAGAGCCACCATGGAGTCGAGAGAGTCAGACATACTGAATCTTTCCTGGTAAGCCATGACCTTGTGGTGACATACAGACTATTAGAAATGGGTTGAATGAAGATGTGAGAGTTAGCAAATAAGAGGCTATAGCTAATGGTCCAGGCAGTAATTTAATTAATACAATTTCTGTGTGGTTATTTCAGGGCTAAGCTAGCCAGGTGGCGGGACGTGGCTTACTCTCTCCTGTTACAACAGATTGGTGCCTCGACATGATGGACTAAATCCACTTAAAAACCTGAGAGTGCTTGAAAAGGAATTCTAGACACACAGAAAAATACAGAGTTTAACACAGCTCCTTACTGTTTGTTGGCGGCTTGCCGCAGCTGCTTCAAGAGAAATTTTCTGATTCAGCTGTTGCGGGGGGAAAAAAAAAGCTGCGTGGTTTTAAAACGGGCTTCCTGGGCTGTGCCGCCAGCCCGAACTCTGGCTATAAAGCATTTCAATGGCTTTTGTGGGACCAGATGTTTGTGTGCCCACTTGGGATCAGGAAGAAAGTAGCTGAGACCATGCCAATGGCTTAGCTCTCCCCACCTGGACAGGGGTGGGTTCAAGTTTAGGCAAGCAGGAGAACATGGCAGATTTCTGCTGCCATACAGAGAGATGTTTCCAGGCTGTGCAGTGTTCTGCATGGTAGATTTGGCTGTAACTCAGATAAAAAGTGTTTATGTGTTACACGCTAATTCTCGGGGTTGGAGTGGTGAGCGTGGCTCCTGCCTGGCGGCCCCAGAGCTAACACTGATGGTGCTCCCACCATTTTGAAATTGGAGAGATGCGGAGCCAACATCCAGAGCAGCTGCAACCGAGCTGCTTAGCATTTTAAAAGCTCTTCAGGACAGTAGAGAATTAAGGACAATGCAGTAGGAGATATTCAGACATAAAAGACCTCTAAATGGGTCATAGTGTTAGATAAATTACGTAGGCTTGGGAGAGACAAGAAAAAGACTGTAGAAAGTCATCAAATAAAGTTAATGCCTTACAAAAGGGGAAAGTCTTTAAAGAGACAGAGTACAGATAGTCATAAAATAAGCCATGTAAAAATGAAAAATTCACAGAATGTCTGGATTATGTATTTTATTTTGTTTTCTTTAAATTTTTTGACTGTGAAGGAGCTAAATACAGAGAGACAGTTCATTGTGTGGTCTGCTAAGCTAAACCAGCATGCATATTCTAAAGGTATCATGACTTCCAAATTTTGGTCTAAGGATATGGTGCTTTGGAAAAGAGTTTCTTCTTTTGTTTTCACAGAAGATGAGACCATGTGGATGGTTTCTAGACCAATATGGTATGATAGACCATGCCCTCCTGAAATGTCACTGTGAACACCTTCAGAAAATTACTTCACTCAACTGCTGACTGAGATGAACCCAGCAGACAGGTTATAGCATGAAAGACCTAAATAACAGCACCCCCATACAGCATGAAGCAGTTTGGAGAGAAAAAAATGCACCCATATTCCCAAATATTGTTTATAAATGTTCTTTTACATTTAAAGGGGGATATGATATAAATATGAATAATTTACATTGGTATAAATTTTGCTTTGTTGATATAAATTTAAGGTAAATTTTGTTATATGTATATGTATTTCTGATCTTGATTAAAGTATTGTGATTGTGTACTTCAGTTTAAAATGTAATGTATAATTAGGAAATATAGGTTGTTAATGGATAATCCTCAATAATAGTCAAGCTTGTAGTCATGTTAGTTAGATTTTCTAGATATGCATAGATATATTTCAGATAGGCATTTTCATATCTTTCAAAGACTACAGAATATGACATTTAATGTTTTAATAACTTAGGACTTTTCATGACAATGAAACACGTCTGCTCCTGGCAGCACCAAGCTACTTCCTGAGGAAGATAGGCATCAAAGAGGCTCTTTATGGAGTTTACTAGCCATTTGGGCAAGAAACTGCTCTTGCCTGGACTGCTTAACTGGACACACAGAACCCAAAGAGAGAGAACTGCTAAACTTGCCTAAAGGTGAGATGATCCTTCAGGATTCTTGCTTCATGAGTCTGCAAGACATTCTGCAGGTACAGAAAAAAGTGAGCTATCTTTGAAATTTCCTGCTTCATGGAAAAGTCTGCTGGATACTATGGGCCTGTAAGCTGAAGATGGATGCCCCAACAGTACAGAAGAATTTTGGGTGACTTTCCAGGTGGCAAGATGTCTCTGTCATTTCTAGAGGTTTGCAAGTTGCTTACTTCTTGTTTACTTAGGTAATATTATATCGTTCTGGAGTCTTTGATAGAGTTGAAGAATAGATAGATGGTTATAGTTTTCCTTTGTTATGATAAAAGATAAAATAGATATAACTTTTGCATTGTAATTTTTGCTTGATAACTGTCTTTTATATGTTCTTTTACTATGCTAAAGTGAAAGCCTTTCTTTTTTTGTTTAAACAGAAAAGGGGGAAATGGTGTAGGAGGTTCTTCTCTATGTTGCATTCATTGGTGAGTAAAGAAAACTGCCTTGGTCTTTTGATAGGGCAACATCTTAGATAGGCTGGGAGGACAGAACGGAATTCTGGGAGAGAGAAGGCAGTGAGAGAGAGAGCCATATGGAATTGAGAGAGTCAGACATACTGAATCTTTCCTGGTAAGCCATGACCTTGTGGTGACATACAGACTATTAGAAATGGTTGAATGAAGATGTGAGAGTTAGCCAATAAGAGGCTATAGCTAATGGTCCAGGCAGTAATTTAATTAATACAATTTCTATGTGGTTATTTCGGGGCAAAGCTAGCTGGGCAGTGGGACATGGCCCACACTCTCCCATTACAACATTTCCACTTTCTGGTGTATTCTTCAATTTCTATCTTCAAAGATTAATGTCATACAAGTCTTCCACTTGTTTGGTTAGCATTACTCTGAGATATTTTATGTCATTTGTGGCTATTGTGAAGGGTGATGTTTCTCTGATTTCTTTCTCATCCCATTTATCATCTGTGTAAAAGAGGGCTACTGATTTTTTTTGAGTTAATCTTGTATCCTGCTACATTACTGAAAGTGTTTATGAGTTGTAGAAGTTCCCTGGTCGAATTTTTGGGATCACTTATGTAAACTATCGTATCATCAGCAAATAGTGAGAGTTTGACTTCTTCTTTTCCAATTTGTATCCTCCTGATCTCCCTTAGGTGTCTTATTGCTCTAGCTAGGACCTCAAGAACTATATTGAATAGGTATGAAGAGAGTGGACAACCTTGTCTTGTTCCTGATTTCAGTGGAATCATTGTGAGCTTCTGTCCATTTAGTTTGATGTTGGCTGTTGGCTTGGTATATTGCCTTTATTATGTTTAGATATGTTCCTTGTATCCCTGCTCTCTCCAAGATCTTTTCATAAAGAAATGTTATATTTTATCAAAGACTTTTTCAGTTTGTTTATATGGTGGATTACATTGCCTTTATTTTGTTTAGGTATGGTACTTGTATCCCTGCTCTCTCCAAGACCTTTATCAAGAAGGGATGTTGTACTTTGTTAAAAGCTTTTTTGGCATCTAATGAGATGATAATGTGGTTTTTATTTTTCAGTTTGTTTATATGGCAGATTATGTTGACAGACTTTCGTATGTTGAGCCATCCCTGCATCCTGGAATGAAGCCGACTTGATCATGGTGAATGATGGTTCTGATGCGTTCTTGGATTCAATTTGCCAGTTTTTTATTTAGCATTTTGCATCAATGTTTGTGAGTGAGATTGGTCTATAATTCTCTCTCTTAGTAATGTCTTTCTGTGGTTTCGGTATCAGAGTAATTGTAGCCTCATAAAAAAGTTTGCCAATGTGTCTATTGTGTGGAATAATTTGAGGAGTATTGGTATTAGTTCTTCTTTGAAAATCTTGTATAATTCTGAGCTGAAACCATCTGGTCCTAGGAATTTTTTGGTTGGGAGACTTTTGATAACTGATTCGATGTCTTTAGTAGTTATAGGTCTGTTTAATTGGCTTGTCTGGTCTTTATTTAATTTTGGTAAGTGATCTTTATCCAGAAAATTTTCCATTTCCTTTGTGTTTTCCAATTTTGAGGAGTACAGGATTTTGAAATATGACCTGATAAATCTATGGAATTCCTCTGTGTCTGTTGTTATGCCCCCTTTTTCATTTTTGATTTTGTTAATTTGGATATTCTCTCTCTGCCTTTTGGTTAGTTTGGATAAAGGCTTGTCTATTTTGTTGATTTTCTCAAAGAACCAACTCTTTGTCTAATTGATTCTTTGTATTGTTTTCATTGTTTCTACTTTGTTCATTTCAACTCTCAATTTGATTATTTCCTGCTGTCTACTTCTTTTGGGTGAATTTTCTTCTTTTTATTCTAAAGTTTTCAAATGATCTGTTAATTCACTAGTGTGGAATTTTTCAAGCTTCTTTATGTAGGCATTTAGTGCTATGAACATTCCTCTTAACACTGCTTTCATTGTGTCCTATAAATTTGTTTATGTTGTGTGGTCATTTTTATTGAATTTTAGGAAGTCTTTAATTTCTCCCTTTATTTCTTTTTTGACCCATTGATGATTTAGATTAGCAGTGTTTAATTTCTATGTGTTTGTGGGTTTTCTAGAATTAATATTGCTGTTGAATTCTAGTTTTAAGCCTTGGTGATCTGATAAGATACATGGGTTTATTTCAGTTTTTTTTTTATTTGTTGAGGTTTGTTTTGTTATGGAGTATGTGGTCAATTTTTGAGAAGGTTTCATGAGGTGCTGAGAAGAAGGAAAATTCTTTTATGTTTAGATGGAATATTCTGTAGATGTCTGTTAAGTCCATTTGATTCAAAATATCTGATAGTTCTATTTTTTCTCTGTTAATTTCTTTTTGTCTGACAGACCTCTTCAGTGGCGAGAGTGGAATGTTGAAGTCTTCCACTATTATTTTTGATGTTTAATATATGATTTAAACTTTATAAGTGTTTCTTTTACATATGAGGGTGCCCTTGTATTTGGGGGTATAGATGTTCAGTATTGAGATTCCCTCTTGATGGATTTTTCCTGTGACTTATATGAAATGTTCTCTTTTGATTGATTTTAGTTTGAAGTCTATTTTGTTAGATATTAGGGTATCAACACCAACTTGTTTTTTAGGTCAATTTGATTGGAAATTTTTTCCCCAACCCTTTACTCTGAGGTTATGTCTGTCTTTGAAGTTGAGTCATGTTTCTTGTATGCAGCAGAAGGGTGGATTCTGTTTTCGTATCCAATCTGTTAACCTGTGCCTTTTTATAGGTAAGTTGAATCCATTTATTTTAAGGAATATTAATGACCAGTGAATGCTAGTTCCTGTTGTTGCAAGGATGCCCGCTTGTTTGTCCCGGCCATCCAGCTAGGTTAGCCCTGAAATAACCACATAGAAACTGTATTAATTAAATCATTGCTTGTCCCATTAATTCTAGTTTCTTATTGGCTAATTATTACATTTTAATTTAACCCATTTCTATTGATGGCAGTGGCTTACTGGGTAAAATTCCCAGCAGATCCATGGCATCTCTCTGACTCTGCTTTCTTTCTCCCAGAATTCAGTTGTGTCTTCTCTGCCTACCTTAGTTCTGCCCTATCAGGTCAAGGCAGTTTCTTTATTCATTAACCAATACAAGCAACACACAGAGGGGACTTCCACATCATCTTCTTTCTTTAATTTTCATTGTTGATGATGTTTTTGTGTGTGCTTTTTCCATTCTTTGAGATTTGCTGCTATGAGATCATCAATTGTCTGTGTTTTTGTTGATGGAGCCAATTTCCTTGGATTGTAGATTTCCTTGTAGTGCTGGGTTTGTGGCCAGGTATTGGTTAAATCTGGTTATGTCATGGAATATTTTGTTTTGTCCTTCTCTAGTGACTGAAATTTTTTCTGGGTATAGTAGTCTGGGCTTGCATCCATGGTCTCTTTATGTCTGCATAACTCTTGACCAGGACCTTCTGGCTTTCTTTGTTTCCATTAAGAAGTCAGGTATAATTCTGATAGGTCTACCTTTATATGTTACTTGGCCTTTTCTTTTGAAGCTGTTAATATTCTTTCTTTATTCTTTATGTTAATATTTTGGTTATTATGTGGTAAGGGGACTTTTTCTTTTTGGTCCAGTCTATTTTGTGTTCTGCAAGCTTCTTGTATCTTCATAGGCATATCTTTCTTTAGGTTGGGGAAGTTTTCTTCTATGATTTTGTTAAATATAGTCTCTGTGTTCTTAAGTTGAATTTCTTCTCCTTCTATACCTATTAGTTTTAGATTTGGTCATTTTATGGTGTCCCATATTTCCTGTATATTTTGTGTTAAACTTTTGTTAGAGTTAATGTTTTCTTTGACTAATGAGTCTATTTCCTCTATTGTATTTTCCACACTTGAGATTCTCTCTTCCATATCTTGTATTCTGCTGTTTATGCTTGCATTTGTGGTTCCTGATTGTTTTCTCATGATTTCTGTTTCCATAATTCCCTCGGCTTGTGTTTTCTTTATTTTCTCTATTTCGGGTTTCAAGTCTTGAGTAGTTTCTTTCGTATGTTTGATTGCTTTTTCTTGACTTTCTTTAAGGGATTTGTTGATGTCTTCCCATTTTTTGTTTGTTTTTTTCCTCCATTCCTTTGATGGAATTTCTTACTTCCTCTTTAAGAGTCTCAAACATTCTCCTGAAGTTATTTTTTAGGTCATTTTCTTTTGATTTATCTATATTTGTTTGTTCAAGTCTTGCTGTTGTAGAGTCACTAGATTCTACTGGTGTCATCTTGATCTTTGTGGTGTTGCATGTACTCTTACCTTGTCTACTCATGTTTTCCTCTAATTGGTGTGGTTGGGACTGTCTGTGACTCTGGTGATTAATTTCCCAGGTGCCAGTGGATCCAAGGCTCAGATGGTTGCTCCTTGTGGTAAAGTCAGTGCCACATTTCCAGTTACCCTTTTGGTTATTCCATGTTTCTGGGGTTTGATCTGCTCCTGTGGAGTTTACTGTCTCAGGCCTGCTCTGGCCTCAGCTGCTAGCTCACACCTGTTTCTGTAAATGTCCCTGATCTGGATCTGCTCCTGCAGAGGTCCCTGATCTGGATCTGCTCCTGCAGAGGTTCCTGGTTTGGAGTTGGTCCTGCAGAGGTCTCTGGCTCTGATCTACTCCCTTGGAGGTACCTGACTCAGGTGTCCTGGACCCACAGAACACCTGGCTTAGGCCTACTCCCTCAGAGATCCCAGGTCTGGACTCACAGAGATCGCTGGTTCCTGATAATTCTTTGGAGGTCCCAGACTCACACCTGGACCCACAGAGGTCTCTGGCGCCTATTACTTTCTCAAAGGTCGCAGATTCATGCCTGAACCTGCAGAGGTCTCTGGCTCTAGCCCACTTGCTCATCAGTTGGTACCTGCTCCTGTGGAGTTTGCTGTCTCAGGTTTGGTTCGGCCCAGGCCACTGGTTCAGTTCTGCTTCTTGATCCGCTCCTGCCCTCATGGAGTTCACTGTCCCTGGCCCACTCTGGCCCACATAGCTGTTGTAGAGTTCGCTGCCTCAGGCCTGTTCTGGTCTAGGTCACTGCCTCAGTCCCCCACTTCCTCTTTTATCCGGTTCAGTGTATTTGGATTTATGTTGAAGTCTTTTATCCATTTGTACTCGAGTTTTGTGCAGGATGATAGATATGGATCTATTTGCATTTTTTACATGTTGACTTCCAGTTAAACCAATGTTATTTGTTGAAGAAGTTTTCCTTCTCTTTGTATAATTTTGGCTTTTTTGTTGAAAAACAAAAGTCCATATGTGTTTGGATTTACATCTGTGTCTTTGTTTGGATTTCATTGGTTGTTTTTGCTATCCTAGGTTTTTTTTTTCCATATGAAGTTGAGTATTGTTCTTTCAAGGTCTGTAAAGAATTGTGTGGGATTTTAATGGAATTAAATTGAATTAATGGGATTGCATTGAATTTGTAGATTGCTTTTGGTAATATGGCCATTTTTACTATGTTAACCTACTGATCCATGAGCATTAAAAGATCTTTCTAACTTCTGATATATTCTTCAATTTCTTTCTTCAAATATTTGAAGTTCTTGTAATACAGGTCTTTTACATGATTAGTTACCCCAAGATATTTGGTTAGAGTTACCCCAATATATTTTATATTATTTGAGGCTGTTATAAATCAGGAACATTGATTTCCTCATTTCTTTGTCAGTCTATGTATCATCTGTATATGATGGCTATTGGTTTTTTTTTTTAAATTTAATCTTGTATCCAGCCACTTGACTAAAGTAGTTTCTATGCTGTAGGAGTTTCCTGGAAAACTTTTTTGGGTCACTTATATTACTATCCTATCATCTGCAAATAATGATATTTTGACTTCTTCCTTTCCTATTTGTATCCCCTTGATTTCCTTTAGTTGTTTATTGTTCTAGCTAGAACTTCAAATGCTATATTGAATAAGCATAGAAAGAGTGGAAACCATGTCTTGTTTCTGATTTTAGTGAAATTGCTTTGAGTTTCCATTTATTTTAATGTTGACAATTGGCTTGCTGTATATTACTTTTACTGTGCTTAGGTATGTCCTTTGTATCCCTGATCTCTCCAAGATTTTATCATGAGGGATACTGGATTTTGTCTTCAGCATCTATTGAGATGATTATGTGTTTTTCTTTCAGTTTGTTTACATGGTGGATTACATTGACAGATTTTCAGATGTTGAATCATCTCTGCATCTCTGGGATGAAGCCTACTTGATAATGGTGGATGATTTGTTTTATGTGTTCTTAGATTTGATTTGCTAACATTTTAACATTTTATTGAGTATTTTTGCATCAGTGTTCAAGAGGAAAATTGATCTGTAATTCTCTTTCTTTGTTCAGTCTTTGTGTGGTGTGGGTATCAGAATGACTATAGCCTCATAGAAAGAATTTGGAATTGCTTCTTCTTTTTCTATTTTGTGGAATAATTTGAGATATATTCGTATTAGCACTTCTTTGAAAAACCTATTAGAATTCTGCATTGAAACTGTCAGGCCCTCAGCATATTTTTATTTAGAAAACTTTTAACGATTGCTTCTATTTCCTTAGAGGTTATAGGTCTATTTAAATTGTTTATCTGACTTTGATTTAACTTCATTAAGTGGTATCTATTAAGGACTTTGTACATTTCTGTTAGATTTTCCGATTTTGTGAAGTACAAGTTTTTTGAAGTATGACCTAATGATTCTCTGGATTTCCTTTGAGTCTGTTGTTATGTATCCCTTTTCATTTCTGATTTTGTTGATTTGGATATTCTCTCTCTGCCTTTTAATTAGTTTGGATAAAAGTTTGTCTATCTTCTTGATATTCTCAGAGAACCAACACTTTGTTTCACTGATTCTTTCTATTGTCCCCTTTCAATATTATTGATTTCAGCCATCAGTTCCTGCCATCTAATTTTCCTGGGTGTGTTTGCTTCTTTTTGTTCTAGAGATTTCAGATGTATTGTTAAATTTCTAGTATAAGATTTCTTCCAATTCTTCATGAAGGCACTTAGAACTTTCCTCTTATCACTGCTTTCATTGTGTTTCCTAATTTTGGATACATTGTACATTCATTTTAATTGAATTCTAGGAAGTCTTTAATTTCTTCCTTCCTTCCTTTTTTTTGTTTCTTCCTTTCTTTCTTCCTTGATCCAGTGGTAAATCAGTAGAGAGTTATTCAGTTTCCAAGAGTTTATAGGCTTTCTGTTGTTTCTGTTGTTGAAATCTAGTTTTAATCCATGGTCTGGTAAGATACAGGGGGTTACTTCAATTTTTTTTTTATATGTGTTGATACTTGCTTTGTGGCTCAGTATATGGTCAGTTTTGGAGATGGTTCCATGAGGTGCTGAGAAGAAGGTGTATTCTTTTGTGTTTGGGTGAAATGTTCTGTAGATGTCTGTTAGGTCCATTTGATTCATGTCTGTTAATTTTATTAGTTCTGTGTTTAGTTTCTGTCTGGATGACCAGTCCACTGTGGAGAATGGGATTTTGAAGTCTCTCACTCTTATCATGTGGGATTTGATGTGTGATTTAAGCTTTAATAATGTTTCTTTTAGAAATGTGGGGGGCCCTTACATTTGCAGCATAGATGTTCAGAGTTGAGGCATCATCTTGGTGGGGTTTTCCTTTGATGAATATGAAATGCCCTTCTTCATATCTTTCAATTAATTTTGGTTTGACACCTATTTTGTTAGATTTTAGGATAGCTACACCAGCCTTCTTCTTAGGTCTGTTTGACTGGAAATTCTTTTTCCAACTCTTTAATCTGAAGCAATGTTTATCTTTGTAGTTGAGGTATATTTCTTTTTTTTTTCTTTTTCTTTTTGGTTTTTCGAGACAGAGTTTCTCTGTGTCTTTGGAGCCTGCACTGGAACTAGCTCTTGTAGACCAGGCTGGGCTTGAACTCACAAAGATCCGCCTGCCTCTGCCTCCCGAGTGCTGGGATTAAAGGCATGTGCCGCCACCGCCCAGTGAGGTATATTTCTTTTATGCAGCAGAATCATGGATCCTGATTATATATCCATTCTGCTAGCCTGTGTCTTTTTATTGGTGAATTGAACCCACTGATATTGAAAGATATTAATGACCAATGATTTTTTTATAGTTCATATCTGCTCTTTATTAAAAATAAAAGTCCTGCCACAATACATTTTTTTCTCATGTCCTCCTTTCTGTCTTTTTTTCTTTTTTTTATTGTTAAAAGAAAAATTTACATTTACTCCCCTTATTCCCGGCCCTCCAGCTCCCCCACTACCCCCCCCGCCACCCCTCCTCCCACTTCCTTAAGTTGGGGCAGTATACCCTGCCCTATGGGAAGCCCAAGGCCCTCCCCCCTCCATCTTGGTCTAAGAAGATGTGCATCCATATAGAATAAGTTCCCCAAAAGCCAATACATGCAGAAGAGATAGGTCCCAGTGCCATTATCATTGGTTTCTCAGTCAGTCCCCACTGGCAGTCACATTCAGAGGGTCCGGTTAGGTCATATGCTCATTCAGTCTTGGTCCAGCTGGATTTGATGAGCTCCCAATAGATCGAGCACACTGTCTCTGTTTGGTGGGCCAGTCCCTCACGGTCCTGACTTCCTTGCTCATCTTCTCCCTCCTTCTGCTCTTCCACTGGACCTTGCTCTGATGTGAATGTGGGTCTCTTGCTCTATCTCCATACATCATGTGAAATTTCTATGGTGACAATTAAGATATTCAACAAAGTAACTATGGGACAAGTTCAGTTCAGGCACCCACTCCTCTGCTGCCCAATGGTGCGGTGGTTGTTGTTGTAGTAGTGTGTATGTGTGTGTGTGCTTGCCTTCTTTGGATTTTGCTGGTGTAAAATTATCTCTTGCCTGTGTCTGTGTGTGTGTGTGTGTGTGTGTGTGTGTGTGTAAATAACTTCCTAGGATTGGAGTTTTCCTTCTAGTACCTTCTTTAGAGTCGGATTTGTGGATAGATATAGTTTATATTTGACTTTTTCATGAAATATCTTGTTTTCTCCATCTATGGTGACTGACAGTTTTTCTGGGTACAGTAGTCTGGGATGGTATCTGTGGTCTCTTAGAATCTGCAAGACATCAGTCCAGGCCCTTCTGGATTTTAGGGTCTCTATTGAGAAGTCAGGTGTGATTCTAATCGGTCTGCCTTTATATGTTGCTTGGCCTTTTAACTTTGCTGTTTTTAATATTCCTTCTTTGTTCTATATGTCTAGTGTTTTTTTAATATGTGAAACATGAATTTTCTTTTTGATCCTATTTGTTGTCCTGTAAGCTTCTTTTACCTTTATAGGCATGTACTTCTTTAGGTTGGGAAAATTTTCTTCTATGATTTTTGTTAAATAATTTTCTGGGTTTTTGAGCTGGAATTCTTCTTCTATTCCTATTATTTTTAGGTTTAGTCTTTTCATAGTGTTCCAGAGTTTCTGGATATTTTATGTTATGGATTTTTTAGATTTAACATTTTCCTTGACTGATGAATTTATTTTTCTACTATGTCTTCAATGCCTGAGGTTCTCTCTTTCATCTTTGCATTATGTTAATGATGCTTGCATCTATAGCTCCCCTTCACTTATGCAGATGTTTCTTTTCCAAGATTATCTCCATTTGTGTTTTCTTTATTGCTTCTTCTTCCAGTTCCATGCCTTGAACTGTTTTCTTTACCTCTTTGGTTTCTTTCTTCTTTCTTTCTCTTTTTGGGTTTTTTTTTGGGGGGGGGACAATCTCTTAGGAATTTATTGTTGTCAATAAATTATTTGTTTGTTTTTTCCCTCAATTTATTTAAGGATTTTTTAAAAATTTCCTTTTTAAGGACCTCTATCAGTTTCATGAACCCAGATAGCTGGGTTCTGGTGGTGCCACAATGCCCTTTCTGCTACTGATTGTGTCCTTATACTGGCATTTAGGGATCTTAATTTGTAATGATTATAGGTCTAGGTATTGATTCCTGTGTTTGCCTTTGTTGGATGGGTGTTTAGTTTCTTGTTTTCTCTTTCCTCTCTAGACTTCTGGCCTATGTGGCCAAAGGTTCTGGTGACCAGCGAATCTTCAGGTCCAGTAGGGTGTGTCTGCTGTGTTTTGGTGGGCTTGGGTCCCCTAGATTCATCCTGAGCTTCCAAAGTTGTTAACTGGGTTATGGATACCAGGGGAGTTGATGCAATCTGGGTTATTGAGTGGGCAGTAGACAATGTCTTACCTTGTATCTCTAGGGCTATCCTGGCCTCCATTAGAGCTGCCCTTGCTGTGGGACCTAGTATGGAGGACAGGGGATGGGGTGCATTCTGGGCTCCATACTAGGGCTTTAAGGAGTATTAGGAGTGTCTTACTGGGGTCCCTCAAGACTGAGAATTTAACCTTCAGTCCCTCAGAATGTGGCAGTAAATGGAGATAGGGGCTTTAGAGAAGTGGCTCCGATTAGGTCCAGTGTGGTGGGAGTACCTTGTGGATGTACAGGGGAAAGTGGAGTGTTTACAGGTCAGTGAGAGGAGCTATCAGAGGAAAATCCCTGCTGGCACCATGCCCTTGAACTTCAGCCTCTAGAAGAACTTCCAGTTGAGATGTATAGCCAGGTGTGTGATAGATTGTCATCTGGTTGACTTTTGACCCTGGAGAGCACATCACATGCCACAAACTAAAGGCAGCTTGTGCAGCCTTGGCAGGTGGAAAACTACCTGTCTCAGTAGTCTAGTATGGACACCATCTGATGACTAGTCCTGATGTCAGACCAGGGCGTCACACGATCCTGTCACCTGACCTGAAGATACAGAGTCACCTTTATAGATGACCCTCTTCCTGTAATTAAGGTTACAGCTTTTTGCCTTAGGTCCTTACTGTGCCATTTTACTGATTTTAATCAGTAGCTGGGTTATGAAATCTATTTACTGTTCATACAGGAAAGAAAAACTTCCTAACACAATAATCCAGGATCAAGAGTAAGGACACTGGACATACCATTATATGCAACATGTCCATATGTATTTGTAAATGATAGAGAATCCCAATTAAATGGGTGAACGTACCGCCCTGGGGATTGATTGTGATGCTTTGAATCAGTCTGTGTGCTTCTTCCTCTTCTGTGCCTCCATTTCACTGGAAACAATTATTCTAAAATTTGAAACAAAAACAACCCAGATGTAGAGGCACACACCTAGGTTCCCAGCACTCATATGTAGAAGCAAGAGGATTACTTCAACTTCAAGACCAGGCCTACATAGCAAGTCTAGGCTAGTCAGGGTTACCCAGCAGGACCTGGTCTCAAGACCACCCAAACCAAGTAAGAAGTAAACAAAAAATGTTTGCTTTTTAAAAAAAGGCATTCTTCCTCATCTATGTACCCGCAAACATGTTCTGACTTGTGTACCCATAAACATGTTCTGACTGTGTACCCGTAAACATGTTCTGACTTGTGTACCCGTAAACATGTTCTGACTTGTGTACC
>JAQHUG010000059.1:2120311-2158664 GCA_028555095.1 Dicrostonyx torquatus
GTTCTGACTTGTGTACCTGTAAACATGTTCTGACTTGTGTACCCGTAAACATGTTCTGACTTGTGTACCCGTAAACATGTTCTGACTTGTGTACCCGTAAACATGTTCTGAAAACATGTTCTGACTTGTGTACCCATAAGCATGTTCTGACTTGTGTACCCGTAAACATGTTCTGACTTGTGGTGCTTGCCTTTGATCTTTCCCGCAGCGATGTGCTCACGTGGAGCGCTCCATCGATGGCGCCTCTCATGGTGCTCTCGCAGGATTTGTTCATGACGCTGCAGCTGTATTCCATTTCCTCTGCCAAGCAGTAGCCCCTTGAGTTGACACCGCGTGTTTACTGTCCTGTGGTAGGCACTTAGCTTCTCTGTGTTATCAACAATATTACTGGGCTAGTCCCACAATGCTCCTCTGGGAAGGAGCTGTTAATCTTTTTTTACACTTTTCAAAGTGTAAAGAACATGCACAAGTGTAAGGTATGATGGAAAACTTTCTGTTTGCTTCAAATCAAACAAACGATTTAATCTTAGGGCATTCCAGAAAGCTGATACTTTATTGTACAAGCAGCAGTTCTGCATTAATTTCTGAAAATAAAGGTGTCCCCAAATCTTTAACTTGGTGACAGTCATTGAATCATCTCTGAAAACTCTTATTTAGATGTTCTAATCTTTCAGAACGTTTGTATTCTGGCTTCTTAGCGCTATGAGAAGAAACTGCGTGAGAATGTAGAAGGCTGTATCCCTTCTATTTATGGGGAAGAAAATGGAGACTCAGCAACGTCAAGAAATTGGAACAACAGAACTGGGCATGGATCCAAACTCATGTCTGCCTAGCTGGTGCGGCGAGCACGGCTGTTGGCTTCCTCGGGCCCTTGCTGCTGTGAACGGCACAGGACGAAGGGACGTCTCTGCACTTAGGAGGTTGATTTTACGGGAATCGCTACTATTTCTTTGTATGTTACCTGTACGTGTGTTTCTGTGAGTGTCCATGGAGACAAGAGGCTGTAGGTCTCGGGTTTCATTCAGAGGCCATCTACCTTGATTTGTCACTGGCCTGGACCTTTTCAGGTAGATTAGGCTGGTGAGTCCTGTCTGACAATGGGATCACGAGCCCACTGCACATAGTGCTACCACTCACAAATGAGTCGGAGTTAATATTTGACATCCATCTGTGTGATATTGATATTGTCTATATTTTCCAAGTTAAAGAGAATGAGTCCTAGAATGAATGATTCCAAGTTTGCATAGGTAGCTGGGTAGTCCAATCAGATTTTGTTCCAACTTTCTTGTCCCCCACAGTAATATCCTGTTGCCTCCAGAGTGAGGAGACAGTGGACCTGCTGCTGATAGGTGCTGCCCCATCGGGCTTTGATGGAGCACACACATGTCACTGTGAGAAGCAGAGAGCTACAACAGTGGCTGCAGTACCATACACTTGTGACTGTGATGTGATTTCGAGAGGACACAGCTCTGCACTCACACTCATGCACAGCCCTCTGTGATCTTGGCCTTCAATTTCTGCTTGAAGTTCTTGTCTCTGCTAGGATTTAGTTAAGAAGTGCACTCACATGGCATTTGAAAAAGAGCAAGGAGGGGTTTATGGGAAGGTTTAGAGGGAAGAAAGGGAAGAGAGAAATGTAATTATAATATAGTCTCACAAATAGAAAGAAGACTCTGCTATATGCAGTTGAGTGGGGCTTGAGTTGTGGTGACCTTGAGTGAATTATTTAAATTCTCCAAGCCTTAATTAAGGTCTGCCATCTGCAAATGGGGGCTAATTAGTAGGTTCTTGTGATTGATTGAATCCCTGCAAATCTCTCCAGACAGCACTATTGGAAACACTCAGTGCCAGCTCTGATGTTACTGAGTACTTGATAGCATAATAGAGCATGGGGGCAGACCGACCTCCAGGCTTAGGTTAAGAAACGGATGAATGACTTTGTTGATCCATTGCAGCGGGGAGGTGGGTGGGTGGTACATGTCTACATGATTTCCAATGGGCTTCACTGTCTTGGAGTCCATTAAATTCTTACAAGAATTCTGCAGAGCTGGTAGCGTCTACCAGATACCCTATTCCCCTAAAAGCTGGGTCTGGTGGGCAATGGGCCAGGTGACCAACTCAGGATCCTTCCTTTCTCCATCCCTTCCTCCCTCTCTTTGCTGCTACTGATTTGTATATATTTATGGAGCTGATGTCTGCAAACACTGTAATAGTTTAGATCAGGTTAATCAGACATGCCTATCTCTTTACACACTTAGCATTCTGCTTTTTCTAGGCATGGAGCCCACAGTCAGTCATATGTAGAATGAAGTTTTCCCTATGAGTTCTGAAGAGACCAGGACTTCTTAAAAAATCCATCAAAAGGGGCCCTTTCTCTCTATTGCAAAGACCTGGTACAATTCAAGTCTCTTTGCTTTAATGAATTTGGCAGAGTAGTATTGCCAGATGAATTACATAAACAGGCCGATGCTTGTGTGCAGAGAGCATTTACTCAGAAGCCCTTTGGACTTACCTTCAAGGGCAGAGATCGACGTGGCTTCAAGGATCTCTCTCTAGTTCCTGGGGAGGTTGGGCATTCTGTCATTCTCTAAGAACTCTCCAGTTATGCTTGGGAATGTGTCCCTGTTTCCAAGAAGTTGCCGTAGTTACAGTGCTACTTGTTAGTACGAAAACCAAAACACTAGCTTGGTACATTTTGTTGAGAAGTAGGGTAACTCTCTGTCAGGTACAGCCGGGTGGGGAATTGCTGCTTCTTGGCTGGACTGAGCTCAAATGCTATGGCTGACAGTGTCCTTGAGCTGTGTCAAGGAGTCAGGAACATGTGGGCTTGGACCACACTGGGAGTAAGGTTTGGTGTTCCGTGCGGAGGGGTGCATGAGACTGAGAGCTGACCCTGGCTCTATCTTTTGTTCTTGCTGTGACCTTGGACACATTTCTTTGGAACTATTTCTGTGTCTCCTGTAATGAAGATGTCAGACTGCTTGGTCTCAAAGATCCTTTCCATTTGCATCCAGCAGAGGGTGGTATTCTTCATGTTTTGCCTGGGCCCTCATCTGAGAATCCTAATCACTTTGTGCCCTGGAAGAGGAAGCCATGATGTGGTCCCCATCTTCTGGTAGAGCTAGACCCTTGTGGCTTGCTCTTAGATCTGTAGCTGGCCAGATACCTGCACCCCGCTCCTTTTTTGTTTTGTTTTGTTTTTTTTTTAATCTTGCATCTTCCTCTGCGTTCTGAACTACTCTCCCATTTCCCAGGCCAGGGAACTGCTAAGTTCCAGAGAAACACAGGACAAATGTCCAAATGTGCTGTCTATTAGCATACGAAAGCAGATGCTGGTCCCCAAGCTCGGTGCCTGTGGCTCCTCTCAGGTCTTCTTCCTCTTCCCCTACCCTAAACCTCCTTAGCCCATAGACTTTGTTTCCCTTCCCCAGCATTTCTTTCCTGTATAGCCCTGCCATTTCGGACACAGGTTCCCTCGGTCTTCTCTGTCTCTTGATCTTCCCTTCTTGCTCTCCCCACCTCTTTCTTCTCATGGTCTGGTCCAATTTGCTATTTAGTCTACTGCATTTTCTACCTGCTCTAGACTCTTCTAGATGCCTCTGCCTGTACATTCCTCATATCTACAATAAAGACCTTCTCCTCAACCATACCTTGGAGTGGCTATATCCTCATTTCACTCAGGAACCAAGCAAGGGGAACTGAGAGGACTTGTGTAGGGCTGTGTGGATTTTGTAACAGGGCCCCAGACCTTAGCATAACCGACTCCATAATGGAGCTACCACTCAGACTATAAAACTCAGCATGTAGACAATACCACCTGCCAAAACCAAAACAAAGGCCTAGCCCGTCAAATTCTATATAGTTCTGGGAAAGTCTCATTGCTTCTCAGCTTCTGTAGTTCTGCTTCTGGCTAACTGTTCTTGTTAACTGAAGTGTGTGTGTGTGTGTGTGTGTGTGTGTGTGTGTGTGAGAGAGAGAGAGAGAGAGAGAGAGAGAGAGAGAGAGTTATCCCAAACACCCAGTGCAGTTGCTGCTGACTAATAAAGACTTTCTATTGGCTTAAGCCCATGTCTGAGCAGTCTTCTCTGGCTTCCAATGGTCAGACTTTATCCTCCTCATCTGTAGCTCATCTTGCTGTCCCTTTTCCTGTGGACCTCAATAGGCAGTCACTGTTTGTAAGAGCCTCTGTTGAGCGTAGGAGACACTTTACACACACACTGAGGAGGATGAGACATGAAACCCTTTTAGAGTTCAGGTAGAAGCCTCACTGTGTAGTTACATCAATCTCCTTTCCCATGAAGCTTTTCTTTAGGGGTTTGGGGTTGAAGGTCTGTGAAATGCAATCCCAGTGAGGGCTGCAATGGTCCTAAGTTTCCAACAGTAGAATTCCCTCTAGCTTGTTTAAGTAGCAACGGGAAATTTTAGAGGACATCAGGAAACTCTTGGAGTCTCCAGACTGACCAGCGGAGAGAATCTGAAACGCCAAGCCACACTGTGGGGCTTTTCTGGGAAAAGCACCACTGCACAGCTTCTCATTATTTGGGATTTGGGACTGCCCCACCCCGTGGAAGGAAGATGATTGAGGCTTCCTCGGAGGAGGCTCCAACTGGGCACATATCTTAGTTCACGTCTCCCTGTGGGTCACTGCTACTTCCTCAATTTTACAGCTAAGAACTGCAGGTTGAGCGAGTTTATGATTTCCTCTCTGACTCCAGATAAATCTCTCTGACTTCCAGGTTTAGTGTCCAGGACTTGAGGCTGAAGCTAGGAATCACCCCGAGTCACCAGAGGGCAGTTTTAAGAGAGGAGGGTATTCTTGCCTTCTCTCTGTAAATCTAATTACAGAATGTTGATTTCTTTTTTGTTTTGCTGGTGCTGGGGTTGGGCAAGCCCCTGCAGCTGAGCAGTTGTTTCCAGCTCTTCCAGGTCTTGTCCATGAGACAGAGCTTTGCTAAGTTACCCGGGCAGCTTCAGCCTTAAACCTGCCATCCTCCTGCTTCAACATTCCAAGTAGCAGGGCATGCAGTCCTAGACCACTAGAGCCAGGTATATTCTTATTTCATGCTTAGTTTTATTGTCTTCTGCTTCTTCTGAGAAACCCTGAAGGGGAGCTTTTCCCACTTGCTGCTCTGTGTCATTTGCTTCTTCTATCTCTGTCTAAATAAAGCATTCCCGGACTTGGAAGATATCATATCGTAGGCTCTCACTGATTCATAAACCAGGAAGTAGTCCCAAGGCAGAAATTTATTCTGTCCAAAGTCATATAGTAAAGTAGCAGCTTTCATGCGTTGAGCAAATGGTTACTGAGTCTATGACTATATACTTGGCATTGGGTGAAAGGCGGACAAGTTCCTAGTTGCCATGGACCTTTGAGTAAACAAGAGGGACATGACTGTAATTTGCTAGCCTTAAAGTCATTTGGAACAAAAATACTTTAGAATAATTTTCTTTTTTTCAAAATTAATTTATTTATTAATTTTTTGAGAATTGCACACTTGTATGCTATGAAATAGATTGTATTCTCATCCCATTTCTCCTTTCCAACTTCCTCTGGAATACCCATAACACATCCCTTCCAATTGCATGTCTTCCTTCCTTTCATTTTTAAATAACTAAGTCCAGCTTTTCATACGTGTGTGGATGCACGGCATCCACAGGGCAAGGGCAGCCTAATAGTGCCCACGCTCGCAAAGAAGAATGCTTCTCTCCTTCAGTAACCTTCTGGGCACAGGGTGGAGCCTCAGAACTCTCCCCAGTCTGGGTTGACTTGTGTGTCTTGTGCACACAGCTGCAGCTGTCATAGTTCACAAGTACAGTGGCCCAGGAGACAGCACTGCACAGCAGTGCACAGCACTCTTCCCCATCCTCTGCGTCTATGTCCTTACTGCCTCCTCTTTATGTTGTTCTTGGTACTGGCATATGTGTGAGAGTTGGGGGAGGGGTGATAATGATGCCCCATTTAGGGATAAGAGCTCACAATGACTTATTATTAGGACTTTGGCCGATTTTGAGTCTGCATTGGCTACTGTTCCCTATAAAAAGAAGGTTGTCTGATTGAGGTTGAACATACTCCAGGTCTAAGCATATACATGAGTATTTACAAGAAATTTTTGCCAACATGATGATTTGACAAAATAACGGTAGCTTGTTCCATCCTAGGGCCTAAGTCATCAGCAGTGGGATTTTGACCATGTTTGCATTGCCCAGCTTGAAATTTCTTTCTGTAGATAAGGCATCAAATTCATTCAGAAAATGGTGGTTACTCCATAAAAATCAGGGCACTATTGCATCAGAGGGCACATTTTGCCTGAAAGACTAGTACTATACCAGGCAGAATCCAGTGCTGGGTGAGCCCATTGATGTCTCTAGCAACACTTCCTAGATCTACCAGAGCCGCTCAGTAGGGAGGTAGCCGACTGTCAGTGTGACATTGATTTCTCTATGATCTGCAGCCGAAGTGTGTGAGATCTCCAACAATATGGGTCTTACTAGGTAGTTACGGCAGAATGGCAAACAGCCTATGTTGTTTTTAGAGGCCACTGGGGTATCCTTGACTAATCACTAATAGAGAGGTATAAGGTACTTTTCTTAATTATATTAAAAACCACAATGGTAGATATACAGAAAAAAGTTTAGGTTTTTTATCAAAAAGTACAAACTAGTCCTTTTCTATTAGCTGTGACATTTAAGAAAAACATCTGCCTGGTGCTGGTGCCGCAGTGTGAAGCTCTTCAGTGTCATACATGCTGGACAAAGGTCCCCACACATTCCTGCCTGATATCTCCTTCTGCGACTGTTAGATACTCCCTGCTTGTCGAATATACATAGAAAGAATCCCAGTGGGGCTTTCCATAACACACGAACTTGATGATAGCCATGCATGACAGAAAACTCTAACACACAAGGAAGTCAGGAACTATGGATTCACTTTCACCTGCATAAAAGAAATCTGGGGTAGGCATTGAGCTGCTGTGGAGAAACCCTGGTACCTCTGTCCTTGGTCAAGGTGTCTACCAGAGCTCCAGCCATCGCAGTCACCTTCCATGTGACAGGGGAACAGCATTTCTTGTGGAACTTGGCACATGCACCCGAAACCTTCACGAAGATGCTTTTCAGTTGGATACATTCCCTACCGTCATGACGTGAGGAATGGAAGAAGAAGGCGTATTAGCGAGGCCTATGTGTCAGCCAGCTTTGCTTGTATTCTTAAAAGAGGCTCAGAGAATCATTTGCTCCTTTGCATGTTATCCCTGAAATTATCCTTTGGAAATTATCCCTGAAAAGACATTAATCACAGATATATAGGAATGTGAAGGATATCATTTTTGGCTCACTGTAAATGTTGAGATAGAAATAAAATCATTATGTTATCTTGAAAAACTTCATTGAACGTGACTACTATCAAAATACAATAGCTAACCTTTAAACAGTTGGAACATTTCTATTGTTCCTTTTCTAATGTTCTGGTCCCCATAAAGATTTTTCTAATGTGTGTTTTCTACTTGAAAACTTACTGATCATCTTGTCACACCTCTCAGTCACAACAGTATGTGTAGAAATAGAAAATTTAACTCCATGTGGTTGTAGACTAAATGACATTATTCTTTCTTTTAATTATAATTATTGACACCATAATGATCAGAACAGAATCAACACACTGTACATCTGACGAACATGCAACATGAACTAGACCTCCCAGGAAGAAGGATGAGAGCTCTGAAACAAATATCCATGAGGGCTGCTAATGCTAGAACGAGCAGACATCACAGCCCATTAGACTTCTGATCTCATTTTCATAGGCTTCTAACAGAGAAACTTGATTCTGTAGCTAGTTCAATGGGATGTATTAGTTTTAAAGCAGCAATTGTGAGTTCCTAGACCCTCTTACGAAGTGCATGTAAGCAAGCAAAGCAATGGATGCTGGTGTGGAGACTTGAAGTTGACAGTGCACGTTTCCATCTTGTGAGAGCCATGGACTAGAGGGCTTCACTCAGGTGCTAAGGGCATCGTCAGCTCTATGCTGACACTAGTTTGCTGGCCTGGGACTCCATCCTCACACCTCTGCCTCTGGAGTGACAGCAGTCTACTTGTGTGAGCCACCTTGACTCTTCCCAGTTATCCATACTCTGTAGCAGGAGGTCATGGCTCAGGCTCTCTCAAAGGATTAGGGTTACATTCTGGTTGTCTGATAGCAGAATGCCTATATAAATTACTTGCAAAATTCTTTTAGATTTGTCTGTGCGCCCCATTTTTTGATTTTATTCACTCAGTTATTAAGATGGTCTCAGGAATACTTGTTTTTCTTTTCTTTTCTTCTCCTCTCTCTCTTTCTTTCTTTTTAACTTTGGGTTATGGTTCACCACCATTCAACACTAATCTACCTATTTTGGTGCCCAGATTGCCCCAGATTTGATCACTGGCTGCTCTCTTAGTTGGTTACTGTGTCCCTTGGACACACTCCATTGTTCCTCTTCCCCCATTTTCTTTACTTTTCCATACCACCGTGTGCTACAGGTTCATCTTGCAGGTTATCTGGACCAGCCACCTGTCCAAGGAACCTGGCTCTCTTGCTTGGAAAATGCATTATGAAATCACACAGGGCTTTACAGTTCTTTTTATACATATTTCATCAGTTCAGCTGCTTTTGGAGGGCATTTCTCTTTACTTATTATTCTTATTATTAATTTTAATTTTTAATATAGTAATTTAACATGCCAAATTATATTTCCTTTTATTTAAAAAACTTGAGAATTTTATACGTGAGTATTTTATTCCACTTTTCTGCCCCTCCAGCTCCCTTTGTCCTAACCACCCTATCTCAAATTGTTGACCTCTTGTTGCTTAATTATTATTGTTTTACACACATGCACACACACATGCATGCACACACATACACATGTATAAATGCACAACCTGCACATACACAAGCACACAGACACACACATGCATGCTTGAACATGCACGCACATACACACATATACAGACATGTACACACGTGTACACATGCACACACATGCATGCACACACATGCGCAATGCAGGCGTGCACACACACATGCACACTTGCACGCACACGCAGGCATGCACACGCATGCCCTGCCTACTGAGTCCATTTAGTGTTGCTAACATGTACATGTATTTAGGATCCCACTTGGGATTAGATAACAGATCAGGAGGCTCATCCCTGGGGAAGACTGATTCTTCTCCCCTCGGCAGCCACTGATTGCCTGTAGCTCTTGATCCGGGAGGGGCGGAGGTGTAGGGGTGGAGGGCTTGTGAGATTCTCCTCATCCATGTTGGCATGTTGACTTGTATGGTCATTATGCAGGTTTTGTCTGTTTTCTATTTTTCCATCTTAGCTTTGTGATGTCTAAACACAATCTTCTAAGTATAATTTCTACTATTTACTTATCTGAGAGGGAGAATGGCCCATTAATTTTACTGATTCAGTCTTGCCTTTTCTGTGTGTGATGGCTCTTCATTGCAAGCTTGTGGAGAGAACGGGGTCAGCTCAGGCTCTGAGTCCAGAGGAAGTCTTTTTCTTCTCCTGGAGTCTGTGTTTGCTGTAGGACTCATTCTCTGGACCACTGTTTCTTTCTTTCTTTTTCTCTTTGGTGTGTGTGTGTGTGTGTGTGTGTGTGTGTGTGTGTGTGTGTGTGTGTGTAAGTGCATGCAGGTCTGTACTGTGTGTGAAGGCTAGTGGGTACTCTAAGATGCAATCCCTTAGGAACTGTCTGAAGACACCATGAGCAAGGCACCTTAGAGAAGAAAGCATTTAATCCGAGTTTACAGTTCAGAGGGTGAGGTCATAACCATCATGGCAGGGAACATGGCAGCAGGCAGGCAAGCATGGCATTAGAGCAATAGCTGAGATCGTACGTTCCTACAAGCATGAGTCAGAGAGAGCTAACTGGGAATGGCATGGGTATTACTGCATGTGATGATTTGGGTGTTGATTGATGGCACAGAAGAAAGCCTGTTATTACCTATCTATTTGTCTATATGTCTATCCATCTATCTACCTACCTACCTACCTACCTATCTACCCATCTATCTACCTAATATCTATCTATCTATCTATCTATCTATCTATCTATCTATCTATCTATCCTCTATCTATCTACCATCTCTCTCTATCTCTCTATCATCTACCTATCTATCCTCTATCTCTCTATCATCTATCTATCTATCCTCTGTCTGTCTGTCTATCTATCTATCTATCTACCTACCTACCTACCTCTACCTGTCCTCTATCTGGCTATCATTAATCTCTATTATGTATATATGTGTGTATATATGCATCTATCAATCTATATCTATACATACATAATATAATCCTTGAATTAAACCATGCATTGTACCTTGTGACTCAATGGCTCTCTTTACAGATCAATATACATGTCCTATCTTGTTTAAAAGACAACAACTGGTATTTTCTCTTCCCCACAGATATAGTAATTTTTCCTTGGTGTAATGTTACAGAATTTCCAATTTTCCATTACTATGAATAGCACTATAAGAAACACATATACCTTTGAGAATTCTCCATGTTTGAAAGTTACCGTTTATTTCGTGTGTTCAATTATTTAACATATACAACCAATCTACAAGGAAATGGCCATTTTAAAGTAACTTCTTTGCCTGTAGAAAACCTCCCCAGAAGACCCAAACATGGCAGTGGAATGTCAGAGATCAGCTTCAAATCAAGTAGAGTGTAGTAGCCGCCAGACAAAGGTCACCTGGCAGGGCTTGCTGTGGAAGGCAACCATTCAGAATAACAATAGCAAAATGTTTTTGGTTTCAACCTCCGATTCATTTGTAGATTGCCCCAGGAAAACAGCTACCTCTCCTGCTGAGGTGAGAATGCGAGGGCGGATGCTAGGAGAAAAAGCAGGGAGAGAGATTAGATTCAAGGAGACCCCAAGGAGAAGCAGAGCGGGAAAAGTACAGGGCAGTCGGGCAGGAGCAGTTTTTACAGAGGGTTTTACAGAGAGGGTTCTACAGAGAAACAGGACAAGAATTGAGAGGAGAAGAAAATATAGCTATACAGAGAAAGGAATAACAAGGTATAGGGAGAAGAAATGGTCACTAGGGAGCCTTAGGAAGCAAAGGGAATTTAGGCAAATAGAATAAATATAAAGCCTTTTTAAACTGTGATGGTGTGAAGCCTTGGTTTCTTTCCACGCGCGTCTCCGAGCACGTCTGGGGAAGAGCTTAAACTTCTATGTCAGGGCGACGGGCCCTTACAGTAGAGCTACATTGAATCTCTTTTTACTGGGGGTAATCAGTTGACTTTATGTAGGAGGAGGCCACTTGTTTGTCCTGGCCTCCCAGAACTGAAATAACCACTCAGAAACTGTATTAATTAAAACACTGTTTGGCCCATTAGCTCTAGCTTCTTATTGGCTAACTCACATTAATTTAGCCGATTTTTATTAATCTGTATATTACCACATGTCAGGGGCTTACTGGCAAAGATTTGACATGTCTGACTCTGGTGGCTCCAATAGTGTCTCTTTCTCTGCCTTCCTTCTCCCAGCATTCAGCCCAATTTTCCCCATCTACCTAAATTCTGCCCTATCAACAGGTCGAGGAAATTTCTTTATTCATTAACCAATTAAAGCAACACATAGAAGGACTTCCCACACCAACTTTATACAGGTAAATTGATATATTTGAAGCACACCATATTTGTTAAAGGCTGTTAGCTAAAACTATAGACAAGATCTCTAAATTTTGGTGGTTTATTATAGTAGAGTGTCATACTTGCCCAAGGTTTGATGGGTGTGAGGCCATTGTGTGCAAGGATTCAGGAAAAGTCGGGCTGAAACAAGTCTCTGTGGTCCTCAACATCTTGCTTACAGGGTTCTCCAGATAGGATATGACGTAGAGGGGAGGGGAGGGGCTGACTCAATTATGCAATTTCCAGTAGAAGTTGTACCTGTAACCCCTTTAGGTAGGACTCAAACTCATAGCCATACCTAGCAGCAAGGGGGTTTGGGAAGAGTCATCTGTGTGTGAGCAGGGAGGAGAGAACACAGGTTTGTCCAAGTCTTTCTGATTTTAGCTAGGTTAGTTTTCTTCTCCTACTTTATGTAAAATATAGATAATAATTTCATCTTTATAGCTTGTGTTAGAATGGGATGAGATGTCAAATGAAAGTTTCAAAAGAGTTCATGGCATGAAAAGTTGTTGATTTTCCCACATTTGAAATAAAACTACATTTATTTATTTATCTTTGTATGTATTCATATGCACACATGCTTATAGCATGGGCTGCATGTGAAGACCAGAGGACAACGTGAGGGAGTCAATACTCTCCACCCACCCTGTAGGCCCTGAATGGTAAACCGAGGTAAGCTTGTTAGCAAGTACAATACCACCACCATGCCAGCCCAGTTTCCTCAAGTTTATAATTTGTTCTTTTCATTTGTGTCTTCGACTTCTTCACACTGACTTTTCCACTGTGTAAGGTCTGCCGATGGACCTATAGCTCATCAGTGTTCATCACATTTGTGTGGAGGGACAAAAGGTCGAGACCTGCAGAATCCAAAAGTTGAGAAGTGACAGGCGCGGAGAGAAGTGGGCCCAGAGAGGAGCATAGCGGTGGTGGTAACACATTACTTCCTCTTCATATGAAGGGTTGGAGAAGCAAAGGCTGGTGGGCATCGGTGTGCTGACGAAGCCACAGCTGCCAGAGCTGTGTGAGGTGAAGCTGGAGAGTAGGTGGGGAAATACGACTCTGCCTGACACCACCTTCCTACACACAGGAACCACTAACCGTGAATGAAGGGTGGGCGATTTGTGTAGTGAAAATAAAGGAAGTGCGGGTCCAACTCGGCCTGCTGGGGAATTTGAGTGAACAGCAGTGAGTGTGGGTGATAACTCTTGGATTTTCTTCTACACTGGAAGTGCGAACTCCAAAAGTACTATTGAGGAGAATCAGCTCAGTGCTGGTCTTTGCAGTTTGGCTGTTCATGTCCCATTAATTTTATGGGAATCTGTTTTCAAGAGCTGTCAAGAGGGGGCTGGAGAGATGGCTCAGTGGTTAAGTGCATTGACTCTTGTTTCAGAGGACATGGGTTCCATTCCAGCACCTACATAGCAGCTCGTAACTGTCTATAATCCTACTTCCGGGAGAACTGACCTCCTTTTCTTGCCTCCAAGGTCACTGGATCCTGACATGGTGCATAGACAGACATACAGACAAAACATTTATATGCATAAGGTAATGTATATTAATATAAGAGTTATAACTAAGGGAGCTGAGGAAATGCTAAGGTGGTAAAGCGCTTCAAAGCACGAGGACCTGAGTTCCATCCCTAGTACCTGACAGGTCCAAAGGAAACTCCATTTTCCCAAATTCTGGAAGTTAGACAAAAGCCACCATTCCTCAGGAGCTGGTGAAGTGATTCCCTTTACCACTGGCAGAAGGGACAGATGGCTTCAGTGGTGCCTGTTAGCATAACGAGGTGCATGCTGGCCTCCAGGCTCCCTCAGCATCACAGGTCTCTGTTCTGTTACAGAGTTCTCGGCTCCTTTCAGCTCCTTTCATCTCCTTCCCCTCCTAAGCTTCCCTCCCCCAGCTACTAACCCTTACACCCCTGCTTTTCCTGTCTGCTCTTGACATCGCTCTTTTGGTCACTCTTTTTGTCTTCCTCTCTTGCTCTCTTCCCACTCCCCCTCATTGTCTGCTCTGCTCCTGCCTGCCTGGTAGGTCCAGTCTTCTGGCCATGCTCACTCTAGTGCCGTCTGTCAATGCTCTGGACTATTAGAGATGCCTCTGCCTGTTCCTACCCTCTACAGTAGAAACCTTTCCCATAACCATGCCATGGTATGATTATGTCACCAGTTTATACAGTACCCATGTATAAAATATCAGGCATGATGGTGCATGTTTGTGACCCTAAGGTGTTCTAGATGAATTGGTGAGTTCTTGGCCAAGTAAGAGACCATGTTTCAAAACACAAGATGGATACCTTTTGAAGAACCACACCCAAGGTCATGGATACATGTACACATGTACTCCTACAATGTGTGTATGATCCTATTTTAATAACAGCAACAACAGCAACACACACAGACATGCACACTGTTAGGATGGTTCTCTCTTAGCTTTGCTTCTTTCTGACTTTATGACCCTTCTTCTTGCAGACTACCCGTATCTTTACTTATGTAATTAAGAGTTGTTAGCAGTATTGCAATGTAGGCATAATGGTATATGAATAACATTGGGTTTTAAAATTATTTCTTTTATTTTTGAGTTTATAATGTAACTACATTATTTTCCCCTTCCCTTTCCTCCCTTCAAGCCCTCTTCCATATACCCTTCTTTGCTCTCTTTCAAATTCAAGGACTCTTTTTTACTAATTGTTGTTACACACACACATGCACACACACACACACGCACACACGCACGCACACGCACACACACACATTCCTAAATGCACAGGTACAACCTGAAATCTGTATGATGTTACTTGTGTGTCCGTTTCAGGGCTGACCATTTGGCTGGATAACCAATTGGTGTGCTCGTCCCTGGGGAAGACTGTTTCTCTTGCTCTCAGCAATCCTCAATAGCCCATAGTTCATTGTGTAGAGTTGAGGCCTCAGATGCTTTCTCCTTTCCACTTAAGAATATTTATTATTGTACTTGTTTAGCTTATACATAGGATGCTAAAGGTAGTATCTTCTTATTCCCCTCGCCAAACTTGCTTTCCATCTGGGGCTCCATAGCTGCGGCAGTGGTTCTACCATGCAACTGATTGCTTAAGGTAAAACCTATGCCATGCTTCCACCTCTGTTCTTTGTAGCTGCCACCTTCTATCATTGGCCAGCATTCACTTTAAATATCTCTAATCATCCTCCGTGATTTAGTCCAGGCCATTGTTACCTTGTCTTTGCCCCATGTTAGGAGCAGCTCAGCTCGCAGATCTCTCCAGCTCTAACCTTACTCCTGAGCACAGCCAGAGCAATCTTTCTAAATTAGAAATTACACGCAACTCTTCTCTTTAGAGCATGTTTTTGTTCCTTTGGCTTTCCCGAGCAAGCCCAAATTCCTTCAGATGGTCTAATGGTGCACCTGGTGTTTGCAGCCACCACCTCTTCAGTTTCATCTGCCTTGTGCCCTTTGCTTTTCTTCTCATCTCTGCAGAGACACATTGGCCTCTGCTGAACCTCCAGGTGTCTGCCAGGGTAACTCCTACTCATCTTGGAGGCTCAGTGTCCTTTCTACAAGAAAACTTGTGTTAGAGTACTTCCCTCCATTTTGGAGAGGATCATGATTGACCTCCAGGTAGGGTCCATCCCCACATCAAAGAAAGGACTTGCCTCTGCAGGACAGCTCAAGGGCATAGCATGGGTTCACACCTGCCATTAAGTCCTTGTTTGCCATGACTCTTATCAGGAAAATCATAATTCTGCCAGGTGGGCAAGAAATAGTTGGGTAGCAACTGTTTCAAAAGAACAGCACTTGCGCACTGGGAAAGAGTCCTGGTATTATCTTTGCTCTGGAAGTCTCTACCTGCCCAAATGTCCAGACTTAGACTTCCTGTCCCTATTTAAATTGTTAAAAATGTAACCGGGGGCTGGGACCTGAAAGAGATTTATGGACGGCAATGCACTTGTTATGTAGAAGCCTAAGGTCTATACAGGTTAGTAGAAATTCCTACCCGTGGCTGGCTCCTCTTTGGGCCAGAACTAGCCAGAACTGGATGCATACTCTTATTAAAGAGCTTGTTCTTATTTTTCCCTGAGTGGTGGAGAAAATTCTTGCTGGGGACACTTTCTCTAACTCAGCACTAATTCACATTTGTGCCTTATTGAAAAAGGGGAAGAGGACAGGAAGTTGGGAGGGACCCAGGATGCGTTGGAGGGGGATTTAGGAGCAGTTGTGCGGAAATGAGGGTGGGGTGGGGTAGATATGATCATATTTCACTACATTCATGTGTGAAATTCTCAAAGATTAAAAGTAAATAAGCTGAAGTAAGTTTAGCAATATATATTGCTCCTGTCTGCACGAGCCCTAGTTCATACAAGGACAGAAACCATTACTGTTGGAATCAAAATGAGGTTGACAGTGTCACACCTTGATGAAATATGACCTGGAAAGGCCAAACAGGGAGGACACCCATGCTCCATGGCCTGATGAACAGGACTTGTCACAAAAGTGCTGAAAGTCCAGCCTTGCACAGAGACGCCTCTCTAAGGACTCTGCCCAGGCACTTCCGGTGCTCATCTGGCCTCAGGCCCCCTTTGCTAGTGATCCCGGCAGTCAAGGTCACTGCACCTTACATAATCCTTCTCAGGTTTTCTCTAAAAACCTTGCTTTTCCATTGCTTCCTTGAATACACCCTTGAATACACTCTGGCACCCGCGTTCCACACTGCCGGTAACAGACCAGAAGTCAGATCCCTGACAGGGACACAGGCAGGCAAAGGAGTCATGAATAGATGCTAAAGATAACAGCAAACTTCCAGCTTCTTGGCTCTCCTGACCTGATGCAGAGGCCTGGTGACCTTTTAACCTCCCAGCACTCCCCTCTACCCTAGGAATAGTCCCAGCTGCTCAGCTCAGTTCAAGCTGGACTGAAACATCCCCTCAAAGCCTCCCTTTCTGTGTTTAAACTGATCAACCACAAATTAGGGGAGAAAGACGCCCTTCCTGTCCATCAAAGACACCCTGCAGGGGACACTGGGCATCCCCTTTGAAGCTGCCCCTCTGATTTGCAGAGGGTTCATCTGTCAGTCGGGCCTGCTGTGTTGGAGACTCTCCCTGCTGGTAAAGGTTGTGCCTGAGGTTTTTCTCTGCAAGCAAACCCTATCCATCCCCCTATGTGGTGACACAATGCCTTGCTCTTCACCTTGAAGAGCCACACTCTCTGCTGTTATTTGTCTGACACGACTTAACATCCCACAAGGCACTCAGACTTATTACCTCTTTGTGAATGAAAGAGATACGTTCAAATCAGAGTATTTCTCCGACACCGAAAGTGGTTCGGTGTGCTGGAATTGTAGTGGAAAGAATACCATGCTATGTTAATAGATGCTGGGTTCTAGGCCAAAGACCTCCCAGGTGGCGGTTTACCTGGGAGGAGAGTGGAAGCTGAGAGAAATCTTGAGAGAGGAAGACCATCAATTTTCCTTCTTCTCCTCCTCAGGGAAGAGTGTTTTCTAACCCTCTCCAAAATGCTGGAGGAGGCTGGTTAGCCCTTTGTCAAGTTTTGAATACCCAAAATTGTGGTGCTCCCGAGACCCTGGGACTCGTGGTGTTGGTTGTGAGAAAGGAGTGAATGAGAACTGGTGAGACTGAGGGGAAGGTGTGAGCAAGCTGGGTCCCCAGGGAGACATTAGGAGGGTGTGGGTCTCCCTTTCAGTGAGTGGAGCTCTCTCCTTGGGTTTTGAGATTCTCAGTGCTTCTTCTAAGTGAACGAAACATGTGAGGAAGGGGTTTCTATAGGCAGAGACTGCAAAATGGACCAGAGGCAGAGCAGTTGAGCGAAGGGGGCGGACCTCAGGGGGACCTAGCACAGTAGTGGACTGCAGAGTTTGGTTCCTACAGAGCAGTCTTAAGGAACCATACCGTGTTTCTTTAAAGACGCCTGTATTTGACCCCTAGAGGACGATATCTGGTCCTTCAAGAGAGTCAGAGAAATCTGATTCTGGATAGCCGAGCTTGTTCACAACAGTCCCCTGTGGTTTTGTTCTCAGGACAGAGCAGGGGTTCTGAGCCACAAGGAGAATGGTCACTGAGCGAGTTTCCTTCCCACTCCAGGCAAGGAGAGTGCTGGGCAGCGGACTCTAGAGTGCCCAAGCCCTCTGCTCTAGTCTGCAGAAACCACCGCACAATGAGGCGGAGGGCAAGGGGACAGGGCCTGTCGTTTGATGAGATGGAAATCTAAAAAGTGGGCTAGGCTGTACTAACAGACAGGGACTGTTTTCATATTTAAGGCATCTGAGGAGAGGAACTAGACTGGCGTGTGTAAGGGAGCCTGTTATCTAGCAAGGGAAGTCTGGATTGAGGGGGAAGCGGTGAGGATTTGAATGTGGTATTTTGTAGTCTTCCTAACAGTTGTGTGGAATACTTGTGATCTTCATTTCCAAGTGAGGAGACGGAAAGCCATCTGCAGGACTTGCTGAAGGCTGCCCAGCGGTGAGACAACACCGCAGACTTGAGAAAGCAGGGGAGGGAGATGCCATTGCTGAGGACAGGTCCTGGAGGAACTGACTCCCAAGCAGGAATTTCCCATGGAGGGGCCGGGTGGCTTAAGGACCTTCTGAGAGAGGAGAGGGGACAGGCCCAGGCTTGGAAGGGAAATGAACCGTGTTTGTAGAGTCGCCCTGCACCCATGCAGCTGGGTCTCGCCTGACTTGGGTACTCACTTAAAACACTTCCCATCAGATTTCTGGAAAACATCACCTCAACACTTTTTTTTAAATGCTGGTCAAGTTTAGATGTTCTGTTGGATATTTATCGACTGTCTTCTTTTCTGACTTTGCCTGTTGACTCTGTGCCCATTTGCTCCCAAGATGTTTGATTTCCTCCTTGGCTCGTCAAAATTCCTTAATAGCAAATTTGTTAACAGTTTTCCTAGCGTTTTGATTTTCTAAAAGAAAAATCTTTATTCAGGGTTGGAGAGGTGGCTCAGCTTGTTCTTGCACGGATGAGAGTTTGGTTTCCAGCACTCATATGGGGGTAAGAGGCTCACAGCCCCTGTAACTCCAGCACCAGGGATCTACCACCTCCAGGATCTTCAGATCACATACACATGACCTTTGGGGCAACATGGGCTGTGACCACCGACATGGTCCTCTACAGCAGCCCAGCCCATAGACTTTAACATGACTTCAGACAGCAGCACCAGACCACAGACATGGCCTTCGGTGGTAACTCAGGCTATGTACATCAACAAAACCCCCAGTTATATCAGGACTGTGGGCCCAATGTGCTGTCTGTGTCCACATGGACCACGGAAATCAACATGGCTTCAGGTGGCAGCACAGACCACAGAAATTCTCGTAACTTTTAATACCTCTCTTCTTACTGTTTTGACTTTTTTATGGTCGGTTAGCTATTATTTCACATTTCTTAGTTTTTGGTAGATTCATAAATTATAAGTTAGTTAAGTGAGGGATTTCCTTTTTGTTTTACATTTCAGCTTGAGGCAAATGTGACTCATCTGAGAGTGTCTGAGTCACTCAAATCTCTCCTTTCAGTGCTCTGCCCCCAGGAAATAGTTCTGTGGAGGGTAAAGCTGACCACACTCCTTGCCAGCCTCCTGTTTTTAAGGTGCCCTCTATGTCTTATTCTGGGCTTCGTTTCATCATTAGGATGCAGTAGACACTGGACTCTCCGACTTCTGAGACTATCCATAGGATTCCTGAAGCTTCTGCCCAGGTATCACGGTCCTTCCTGGGACTTTTTTTTTTTTTCCAGAGCTGAGGTGTCTTAAGACCTCCAAACCATATGGGGAGTTGTTATAGAAAAACACTGATTAACAGACTAAGATGAGCATCAGCCAGAAACCAGCATCAAATTCTAGCCATTGAGGAGGTCATATCAGATATTTCAGCCTGGTTAAATACAGATGACCATCCCAATTCCCCACCCACTACTACAGGACCAATGACTGTGGAATCATGGGAGATGATAAACTATACTTGATGGTTTATTACTCAGTGGCCACTGCATCAAGACCCTGCCTATCAGCTGTGCTAATTTTCTTCACATTGTCAAACCCCTGTCTCTCCTTGAGTCCCATGGCTTCCATCATGTCACCCCTTAAAACACCCCTTTTCCTAAACACATAGCACACAGTCTTGACTTCTCTTGTCTGAAATCATCCGAACAACCTCCCAATTGGTGTCCTTCCTCCCGTCTTGGAGCTCTGTCATCTATTCTTCGTCCTGTCTGTACACTGATCTTTCAAAATAAAGCTCAGATTCTGTCATTGCCTTAGCTATAATGCCCGTGGGCTGCGACCCGCCTCTTCTTCTTACAGAGTCCAGAGTCTGTTTGCTATGACTCCTGTTGTCCCCTCACCTTCTCCCCACCACACCCCCTCCCATCTCTCCTTCTTGGACTTTCTGTTTAATCATTGAGTCACACGTTGAAGCCTCTGCATTGCTCCTGTCATTGTCGCTTTTGACGATCTACTGCAGCTGGTTCCACTCTGCTCATCCGGTGGTGGGCACTTGAGTGCTCTATTTCTGGTCTTTATGTAGTGGTTAGGTTGTCGTCTGTTTCCTCCACTAAAATACCATCTCCGCGAGTCCACAGACCTTATCTATCTTGCTCCCTATGATGGTTCTGACACTTTGTAAAACACTGGACATGCTGCACACATTGCACAGATAGTCACCAAAACTATTCTTTTCCATCTCTGAATTCTTTTCTGCTCCCATCCACCCAGAGAGAAATAAACTGTGACGGAAGTGGAAAGCACGGGAGCCACCATAGTGGGAAGGGCTTGCAGAGAGCGATCTCGTGGAAGATCCAGCTGGCCCTTCTGTTTCATGTCTGGTCACTGCCCCCATCTACTCTTGGGACTTAACTGACATCACTGCTCTGTGCCTTCCCTTTCCTAGCTATCATATCTCCTCTAACTAGCCAGCTTTTCCCCCCTGTTTCCGAGTGCTTCATACTGAACCCATGACTGGAAAGCCTAGTCTTGTGTTGGCCTTCAAGATCCACCCTACATCTTACTTCAGCATGGTCAAAACCTTTATTTAGTCCAGTTGCAAGCTGGCCATGTTCAATCACGAGCCTTCAGGTGGACCTCTCAGCAGCAGGAAGGGCAGGCACCACAGCTGTCACTCATCCCAGGGATGGGTGAAGAAATTCTGCCTCTAGATGAGTGGAGCAAACTGGGGAAACCACACCAGGGTAAGTCCTGAAATTTCCCCATGATCCCTCAGCAGAACAGCTCTGCTTTATTTCACATTGGATCCTGGCCACTAAAATCCCTTTCTTTGGGGATCTAGAGAGCCACTCACAGACATCATGGTCATTTATGTCTCTAGTTGCACTGTTAGTTGTTTAATTGAGCGATGCTGTCTTCTATTTGCTGACCATGATGTGTGGTCAATGCCCATTTGTACCTTTCAATGATGGAATCACCTTCAGATCACATTGTTAAAAGAAGCTTGGACTGAGATTTTCTAGAAGCCCAGCAGTCTTGTCTGTTCATATCTGTTCACCTGCAAATCCTACAGACCTGCCTTACTGATTTTGTGTTCTCAGCAGTACCATGGTAGACTGGAGTTCTTCCCACTGCCCATCACTTTCTAAAAGCTGCTCATATTTCATTGTTTTTCAAGGGACTAGAGTTGAAGCCAAGACATGAAGTATGCCAGACAAGTGCTATACGACTGAGCTATACCCTGCCCTGACATTTCAATTAAGTAAAAGGCTCTGCTATTAATGTATTGAAATCCCAGCTGTGCAGCCCTGGGTCTTCTGTACTTTACAAGTTGCTGAAATAGCATTATGCGATATGCATATACAATATGTCTTGCAGAGGATCTGAGGCTTACAATGTAATTATTGCTGTTTTGAAGTTCTAGAAGCAGGGGATTCATCACCTTGGTCCATAAATAAAAACCTGGTGATGGCTATTTCACTAAAAGTATGGATCTGGTGAACTAAGTTCAACTGCTTTGGATAAAAAGAATGTTATTCAATGTGTCTTGTGAGTGTGCGTGGGGGAGCATAGGTTGATGTTTGATGCTGTCTTCAATTGCTCTTCAGCTTATTTATTATCTATCTATCTATCTATCTAATGTATCATCTATCTATCACCTATCTATCATCTATCTATGTCTGAATCTGAAGCTTGTGAGGCAGCTCAACTGCCTTGTCCATGAAGCCTCAGTGTCCTTTATCTTCCTACCTAGTTTCAAGGTGTCTGGCTTTTTGGGGGGCATCAATTTCAGGTCCCCACAAAGTCCTCACATACTGTACCAAACAAGTCACTTTCCCATACCTTTTTTTTTTTTTTGCATTCCCTTTTAAGGCTCCTGAATCAGTACGTTTGAAGGGAAAGGTTCTTTTTTCGAGACAGGGTTTCTTTGTGCAGCCTTGGATGTCTTGGAACTCGCTCTGTGGACCAGGCTGGCCTCAGATTTATAGAGCTCCACCTACCTCTGCCTCCTAAGTGCTGGCATTAAAGGTGGGCACCACCACTGCCTGGCTTGGGGAAGGCTATTAACTGAGAAAGCTGAAAGCAGATTCATTAAGCGTATCTGAACTTAGTAATCAGGGTTCCTAATCCCTTGTTAAAATGTCCTGGAGAACTCAAGAGGAGAATTTTCCTGCCATGCACAGAGAGGTTCCAGGGACTTGATAATGTTTTAGGTCAATGGATTCAGCTCAGTCGTCCAGTCAGTATGTATCAAGTGCCTATCTTATGCTCTGCAGAGTTTCATATGACCCATGCCAAGTCATTGATGGCACAGGTGGGGTTTCCACTCTCCAGGACTTGCATTCCTGGAGAGCTCAAGGGGGAACGTGGTAAGTCTCTTCTGTTCTCAGGGCTTATGCCCTTGTCTCTCTGATTAGAAAGCCCTCCTCCCTGGTCTTTGAGTGGATGGTCCCTTCCTCTTCATTCAGATCACCTTATCAAAAACATCTCCCCAGACTACTGGCTCCTTCAATCAAATGATTTTAACGAATCTCTTAGTTGTTTGTTTTATTGAGCCAGGATGTGGAGGATGAGCCTTTGCCTTTCTTGTATGTTGTCAACATTCCCAGTACCTAGAGCAGAGCTGGGCTCACTAAACAGCAGATGAATGAGTGAATCCAATTTAAGGGTGTTCTGAGTGTCATTTCCCTCTAGCGTGCATGAGGGTATTAAACTTCAGACAGAATTTCAAAATATGAATCAAGTTAAAAGGAGGCAACCTGACCGAGGCAGTAGCAGGGTACTGCACATTCTGTGAGGACAGTGTCCTTTTCTGGTCCATAGGGAGCAAGAAAACTAGCCCACTAGCTTCTGCAGAACAAAGATCCTGTCTGTCCTATCTACTGCTGGCTCTCAGAATCTTCAAACTGGCATGCAATATATCTCTAAAATTATCTGGATAAATACGTTGTGATTGCTTTGAATAAGAATGGCCTCCATAGACTCATATAATTGAATTCTTATTCACCAGGAGTGAAACTGTTTAAAAGGATTAGAATGATTAGGAGATGTTAGGAAAAATCTTTAAAAAGAGCTGCTCTGCCGACACAAAATAACTCCAATTAAACCAAATTAGACTGAATCAAAAAATGCCCACGTTTAATGAATGCAGCACTCCTGGGTGAACTGGGACAACATGGCAGGGGCAAGACAGAGGGTAGAAGCACAAGCAAAACCCAAACCATGTGTTCCTTTTCCCAGTGCAAGCCTCAATAGCCTGTGGGAGTGGTCCTGACTCTCCTAGGAAGGGGTCAGCGCTTGGCAGGCTGGGAGTTGGAGTCCCAACCAAGGCCAGGGGCTGGGGTGATGCTCCCAACTCAATATGACAGGTGTGGCCTTTTTGGAAGTATGTCCCTGGGGATGGGCTTTGTGGATTCGAAAGCCCATGCATGCCAGGCCCAGGTTCTCTGTCTCTGCCTGCAGATCAGGATGTAGCTCTCAGCTACAGCTACAGTGCCATGTGTGCCACCATGTTCCCTGCCATGATGAATGCCAACTAAACCTCTGAAACTGCAATGCCCCACTTATATGCTTTCTTTTATAGGAGTTGACTTGGTCATGGTATCTCTTTATAGCAATAGGGCAGTGACTAAGACTTAAGTTTTCATTTGGAAGTAGTGGTTAAGAACAGACACCTGGCTTGTCATTGCTCCACAGTCACGAATGAGCCTCTAGAAATGAGAACAGAGGCGCAGGTGGGCCTTAGACATTGAATGACTTCTTAGCCATCAGCACCACGAGAGCAGGCGTGTGACCTGAGAGCCCAGCCCTTACATTCGGATGGGCCAGTCCCTAGCTTCGGGTTTCAGCTGCTCCTTTTAGAGCCTGAATGGACTAGGGGTGTGAGTTACATAGATGTGCACGGGTGAGCATTGCTCTAGAGAGTGTGCTTAAGAACGGATGTGGGTGTGCATGTTGCACGCCTGCAGTTAGAACACGATGAGGAAGTCTGAGAACAAACACAATAAAATGGCTATGAGCACATTTTCTGAGGTCCCGTTTTGTTTCAGGAGCTTAGGGTTAACACTGATTTCACAGACCAGCAACTTTGGCTAGAGCCGCTCCTGGAGGGGCTCATCTCACTCTCTCCAGGATTCTTGTTTTACCCTTGCAGTCAAATTTAAATTAACTTGTTTTGATGGTCTTCAGTCCACGTGACAGATTTTACAAGTAGGAGAGTGCTCACATTAGCAAAAGAGAAGTGGCTGAAAACATCAGTGTTCAGTGCCTGGGACTACAACTCCAGGTTAAAACAGTAATAAATACCACCCACGGAGCCCTCGGAGCGCGCGGGAGTTCACAGGTGGAACTTATTTACTGTTCAGAGCGCTGCAGAGCGAGGATCCTTATCTTCTTAGCCATGCCAAGGTCAGAGCCCTGAGCATCCGCCCCTGGTCCTGCAGCTGCTGTAGGTAGCGCCTCTGAGCCGCTGTGAGAAAGGGATGGGGAACGGGACCCGGATGTTTGACTCCAGCCATTGCTTTACTAAGGCTGATGAATCCTTGAGCTGATCTTAAGCTTTCCCCCCACAGAGGAGTTTCATTTGAAATATCAGTCGGCCTGCTTTTTAGTGGACCAGAATAAACCTTTTCCTTGGCGACCATTCCACAGGGACCCACATATTTCCCGACACGTTGATTTAGGAGTGGTCTGTGAGTCAGCGCTTGAAAGATTGAGGTATCAGCTACACTGAGTCCTCTGGCTGACTGGAGAGCTTCACTGGCTGTATCTGGAGACACACCCTGACACATGCTGGGCACTTGTCCAAAGGTCACATGGTGGAAAGTTTTGGGCTAGCAACTCTGACCACATAGTTGCTCTTTGTTTTACAACAGGTTCTGTGTAACACAGTTTCCTTGTCTCTACCGAGCTGGAAAATTCCATGTGCTTCGGAACTCAAAGGTATGTGAGTTCCAGCTCTCCCTTCAAAAGAAGGATGAGGTCACTAGCAAGCTCCCAGTTGGCATTTCTCTTGGGTGTTATTGGAAGGCGGCGCTCTCACATCCTGTCCCCACACTGTGTCTATTGAGCTCTGGCCCACGCATCTGATTGACTGAGTGTCTACTATCTACTGTAAACCATCATCAAATTAGGAACAAGCAGCAGGACTCATTTCTCGCCCCACCCCCCAATTCTTATTCTAATAGGGTGATAAACATAGGCCAAACACTTTTTACCATCCTATGATTACACAAAAAGATGGGGAGTGTTATAGTCTAGATAATGTTTTCCTTCCTTCCTTTCTTTCTCCCTCGCCCTTTCTTTCTTCTATTATTATTAAATTTACTTATTAAAAAAATCTTTTCTCATTTTACATACCCATTCCAGTTCTCACACCCACCCCTCCTCACTCTCTCCCCAGCTTCCCCCCACCTCAGCCCCCCATCCACTCCTCAGAGAGGGTAAGCCTTCTCAAGGGGAGTCAACAAAGTCTGACACATCACTCGGAAGCAGGACCTAGGCTTTGCCCCCTATATCTAGACTGAGCAAGGTATCCCTCCAAAGAGAGTTCCAAAAAGCCAGTACAAGCAGTAGGCATAAATCCTGGTCTCATGCCAGTGGCCCCACAGGCTGCCCAAGCCACACCATTGTCACCTACATTTAGTGGGCCCAGTTTGGTCCTATGCAGGTTTTCCCACTATCAGTCCAGAGTCAGTGAGCTCCCTCTAGGTCAGGTCAGTTGCTTCTGTGGGTATCCCCGTTATGGTCATGACCCCTTTGCTCTTACTATTGCTCCTCCCTTTTTGGACTGGTCTCCAGAAGCTTGGCCCAGGGCTTAGCTGTGGGTCTCTGCATCTGCTTCCTTCAGTTGCTGGATGAAGGTTCTATGATTACCAAGTAATAGTCATCAGCCTGATTACAGGGCAAGGCCAGTTCAGGCACTGTCTTCATTATTGCTTAGGGTCTTAGCTGCGGTCATTCTTGTGGATTCCTGGGAATTTCCCTAGTGCCATGTTTCTCACTGGTCCCATAATGGTTCCCTCAGTCAAGATACCACTTTCCTTGCTTTTCCTCGCAGTCCTTCCCCCTTCTTGAACATCCCATTCTCTCAGGTTTTTCTCACCCCTCCATTTCTCCCCTCCCCTTCTGCCCTCCCTTCTCCCCATACTCCCAATTTTATCAGGAGATCTTGTCTAATTCCCCTTCCCAGGGGTATCCATGTTTGTCTCTCTTAGGGTTCTCCTTGTTACTTAGCTTCTCTGTGGTTGTGGACTATAGGCCAATTAGCCTTTGCTTTAAGTCTAATCTACACGTATGAGTGGATCTGGGCTACCTCACTCAATATGATGCTTTCTAGTTCCATCATTTGCATGCAAGTTTCAAGATGTCATTGTTTTCTTCTGCTGTGTAGTACTCCATGGTGTAAATGTACCACACTTTCTTTATCCATTATTCGGTTGAGGGGCATCTAGGCTGTTCCCAGGTTCTGGCTATGACAAACAGTGCTGCTATGAACACAGTTGAGCACGTGTCCTTGTGGCATAAGTGCACATCATTTGGGTATATGCCCAAGAGGGGTATTGCTGGGTCCCGAGGTAGATTGATTCCCAATTTTCTGAGAAACTGCCATACTGGTTTCCATAGGGGCTGTACAAGTTTGCATTCCCACCAGCAATGGACAGTGTTTCCCTGACTCCACATCCTCTCCAGCATAGGCTCTCATTGGTGCTTTTGTTCTTAGCTATTCCGACAGGTGTAAGATGGTATCTTAGAGTCGTTTTGATTTATGTTTTCCTGCTAGCTAAGGATGTTGAACAATTCAAGTGCCTTTTGGTCATTAGAGACTCCACCGTTGAGAATTCTCTATTTAGAATCTATACCCCATTTTTTTATGGGATTATTGGGTATTTTGATGTCTAGTTTTTTGAGTTCTTTTTATATTTTGGAGACCAGTCTTCTGTCTGATGCAGGGTTGATGAAAGTCTTTTCCCATTTTGTAGGCTGCCTTTTTTGCCTTATTGACCATGTCCTTTGCTTTACAGAAGCTTCTCAGTTTCAGGAAGTCCCATTTATTAATTGTCACTCTCATTGTCTGTGCTACTGGTATAGTATTCAGGAAGTGGTCTCCTGTGCTAATGCATTCAAGACTACTTCCCACTTTCTCTTCAGTAAGGTTTAGTGTGACTGATTTATGTTGAGGTCTTTGATCCATTTGTACTTGAGTTTTATTCATGAGGATAGATATGGATCTATTTGCATTCTTCTACATGTTGACATCCAGTTATGCCCACACCACTTGTCGAACATGCTTTCTTTTTTTCCATTATATAATTTTAGCTTCTTTGTCAAAAATCAGGTGTTCATAGGTGTGTGCATTAATATCAGGGTTTTTGATTTGATTCCATTGGTCCACCTGTCTGTTTTTATGCCAACACCAGGCTATTTTCATTAATATCGCTCTATAGTAGAGCTTGAAGTCAGGGATGGTGATGCCTCAAAAGGTTCCTTTCTTGTACAGTATTGCTTTGGCTATCCTAGTTTTTTTGTTTTTCCACATGTAGTTGAGTATTGTTCTTTTGAGGTCTGTGAGGAATTCCATTGGGATTTTGGTGGGGATTGCATTGAATCTGTAGATTGCTTTTGGTAAGATTGCCATTTTTATTGTTGATCCTACCTATCCAAAAGCATGGGAGATCTCTCTATTTTCTGGTATCTTCTTTAATTCCTTTCTTCAAAGACTTAAAGTTTTTGTCAAACAGGTTTTTTACGTCTTTGGTTAGTGTTACCCCAAGATATCTTATATTATTTATGCCTCTTATAAAGGGTGACATTTCTCTGATTTCTTTCTCAGCCCTTTTATCCTCTGTATAAAGGAGGGCTACTGATTTTTATCAAGTTGATCATGTATCTGCCACATTAATGAAGGTGTTTATCAGATGTAGGAGTATCCTGGTAGAACTTTGGGGGTTACTTATGTATACTCTTGTATCATATGCAAATACCAAAAGTTTGACTTCTTCCTTTTCAATTTACATCCCTTTGATTTCCTTTTGTTGTCTGATTGCTCTACCTAGAACTTCGAATACTTTACTGAATAGGTATGGGGAGAGTGGACAGCCTGTCTTGTTCCTGAGTTTAGTGGAATTGCTTTGCGTTTCTCTCCATTTAATTTGATGATGACTGTCAGCTTGCTGTATATTGTTTTTTTAAAATTATGTTTAGATATGTTCCTTTTATCCCTGATCTCTCCAAGACCTTTCTTTATCATGAAGGAGTGTTGGGTTTTTGTCAAAAGATTTTTCAGCATCTAGTGAGATGATCATATGGTGCATCTCTGGAATGAAGTCACTTAATCATGGTGGATGACATTTTGATGTGTTCTTGGATTTGGTTTGCCAGTATTTTATTGAATACTTTTGTATTGATGTTCATGAGAAAGATTGATCTGTAATTCTCTTTCTTTGTTGAGTCTTTGTGTGGTTTGAGTATCAGGACAATTGTAACTTCATAAAAAAGAGTTTGTCAATGTTCCTTCTGTTTCTATTGTGTGGAACTTATTGAGAAGTATTGGTATTAGCTCTTCTTGAAGTTCTGGTAGAATTTTGTGCTGAAACCTGGGCTTTGGTTGGTTGTGAGATGTTTGATGGCTGCTCCTATTTCTTAGGAGTCTATTTAAATTGCTTATCTGGTCTTGATTTAGTTTTGGTATGTGATACATATCCAGAAAATTGTTCATTTCTTTTAGATTTTCCAATTTTGTGTAGTACATGTTTTTGAAGTATGACCTAATGATTCTCTGGATTTCCTCAGTGTCTGTTGTTATGTTCCGCTTTTCATTTCTGATTTTGTTAATTTGGACATTCTCTTTCTGCCTTTTGGTTAGTTTGGATAAGGGTTTGTCTATCTTGTTGATTTCTTTGAAGAGCCAACTCTGTCTCATTGATTCTTTGTACTATTCTCTTTGTTTCTATTTCATTGATTTTTCAACCCTTAATTTGATTATTTCCTATTGTCTACCCCCCCGGGTGAGTTTGCTTCTTTTTGTTTAGAGCTTTCAGGTGTGCTGTTATGTTGTTAGTATGAGATTTCTCCATTTTCTTGTAGACACTTAACACTGCTTTCATAGTGTCCCATAGTTTTGAGTATGTTGAGCATTAATTTTTGTTGAATTCTAGGAAGTCTTTAATTTCTTTCTTCATTTCATCCTTGACCCAGGGATGATTCGGTTGAGCGTTGTTCAATTTCCATGAGTTTGTAGGCTTTCTGCAATTAGTGTTGAATTCTAACTTTAAGCCATGGGGATCCAAGATAAAGGGGGTTATTCCATTTTTTTTCTTTTTTGATATGCATTGAGGTTTCCTTTGTGATGGAGTATGTGGTCAGTTTTAAAGAAGGTTCTATTAGGTACTGAGACGAAGGTATATTCTTTTGTATTTGGGTGAAATGATATTAGATGTCTATTGATTCCATTTGTGTCATGATATCTTTTAGCTTTCTTATGTCTCTGGTCAGTTTCTATCTGGTAGACCGGTCCATTGGTGAGAGTGGGGTGTTGAGGTCTTCTACTATTAGTGTGTGGGGTTTGATGTGTGATTTAAGCTTTAGTAATGTTTCTTTTACATATGTGGGTGCTCTTGTAATTGGGGCATAGATATTCAGAATTGAGACTTAATCTTGATGCATTTTTCCTGTGATGAGTATGAAGTATCCTTCTCCATCTCTTTTAGTTGATTTTAGTTTGAAGTTTGTTTTGTTAGATATTAGGATGAAAACACTGGCTTGTTTCTTAGGTCCATTCGATTGGAAAATCTTTTCCCAACCCTTTCTATGAGGTAGTGTCTGTCTTTGATGTTGTGGTGTGTTTCTTGTATGCAACAGAAGGATGAAACCTGTTTTTGTATCCATTTCTGTTAACCTGTGTCTTTTTATAGGTGAACTGAGTCCATTGATATTGAGATATTAATGACCAGTGATTGTTGATTCCTGTTGTTTTTCTGTGGTTGTGGTTGCGTGTTTCCATTTTTTGGGGTTTGCTAGTATGAGGTGTGAGGTTATCTGTTGCCTGTTTTTGTGGGTGTAGCTAATTTCTTTGGTTGGAGTTTTCCTTTTAGTACTTTCTATAAGGCTGGGTTTGTAGATACATATTGTTTAAATCTGGTTTTGTCATGTAATATCTTGTTTTCTCCATCGATGGTGACTGAAAACTTTGCTGGTATAGTAGTCTGGACTTGCATCCGTGGTCTCTTAGTGTCTGCAGCACATTTGTCCAGGACCTTCTGGCTTTCACAGTTTCCATTGAGAAGTTAGGTATTATTTTGATGGGTCTGCTTTTATATGTTACTTGGCCCTTTTCATTTGTGGTTCTTAATATTCTTTTTTTATTCTGTATGTTTAGTATTTTGATTAGTAGATGGTGAAGGGTCTTTTTTTCCTTGTCCAGTCTATTTGGTGCTGTTCTTTAAGCTTCTTGTACCTTCATAGACATATCCTTCTTTACATTGGGAAAGTTTTCTTCTATGATTTTTTTAAAATATATTTTCTGTGCCTTTGATCTGGAGTTCTCCTTCTTCTATCCCTATTGTTCTTAGGTTTGGCTTTTCATAATTTCCCAAATTTCCTGGATGTTTTGTGTTAAGGATTTCTTGGATCTAACATTTTCTTTTTTTTTATTATTATTTTTTTTGATTTATTTATTTATTATGTATACAACATTCCTTCCATGCATGCCAGAAGAGAACATCAGATCTCATTACAGATGGCTATGAGCCACCATATGGTTGCTGGGAATTGAACTCAGGACCTCTGGAAGAGCAGTCAGTGCTCTTAACCTCTGAGCCATCTCTCCAGCCCCTAACATTTTCTTTGACCGATGAATCTATTTCCTCTATTGTACCTTCAATTCCTGGGATTTTCACTTTCATCTCTTGCAATCTGTTGATTATGCTTGCATCTGTAGTTCCTGTTCCATTTACCCAGATTTTCCATTTTCAGAGTTCCCTTGGTTTGTGTTTTCTTTATTGACTCTATTTCAACTTTAAAGTCTTGAACTGTTTGAATTGTTTGCTTCACTTGTTTGATTGGTTTTTTTTCTTGGTTTGTTTGGCATTCTTTAAGAGATTTATTGATTTCTTTTAATTTTTTGTTTATCTTTTCCCCCATTTCTTTAAGAATATTTTTCATTTTCTTTTTAAGGTCTTTATCATCGTCATAAAGTTATATTTAAGGTCATTTCCTTATACTTCTTCTGGGTTAGTATGTTCAGGACTTCCTGTTGTAGGACTGCTAGGCTCTGGTGGTGCCATATTGCTCTTTATGTTGTTGAATGTGTTCCTACGCTGCCATCTGCCTATCCCTTCTTCCAGTGGGTGCAGGTGGAGTCTGGGCTTCAGGGGGGTCTCTCTTTCTCCAGTTGGTGAAGGTGGGGCCTGTAGTTTAGGTGGTTGCTCTTCCTCCAGATGCAGGCAGGTCTATGCCTCTAGTGGATGCTGATTTGATTCTGGGATTCTTCCCGGAGTTGGTAGGATTGAGGCTCTCTCCCAGGACAGGCTCAGCCAAGACTCCAGTGGTCACATATGCTCTCCAAGGGCAGTATGGACTAAGGCTCTGTTGGTCACAGATGCAGTGGAGGGATGGTTATGCATGTGGGGAGGCTACTCCAGGGTCTTTGGGATTTGGTGGGTGGGGGTGAGGGCATAGGATGTTCTTTCCAGTGCTAGGACCTAGAGAGCAGAGTCCTCCAGCTGGGAAACCACACACTCACCTGTCCAGAGATTATCTTGACCAAGGTTCATTGTTTCTTCTTTCTCCTTCTCTCCTTCCTTCTTTTTTCTTTCTTTTTCTCTTTCTTTCTCTCTTTCTTTTGGGTGTGTACATGTGTGTTTGTATGTAGAACCTAGATGTCATGCATGTGAAGCAAGCACTCTATTATTGAGCTCTAGATCCATCTGTAAAAAGGCTGGCTACCAAACTGTGGCACCACTGGGAGACAGTGAACCTTTAAGGTATGAGGCTACACAGAAGGAGTTATATCTTTAGGGGCATGTCCTTCAAGGGGTTATTGGAGACCAGGCCCTTTCTTCTCTCTTTCTTTCTAGCCGCTATGGGTCAGAGAATTTCCTTCAGCTACACAATTCTGTCACCATAATGCACTGTGCTTAAAGCAACCAGGTCATGTGACTGTGGACCAAAACCTTTGACACTGTGAACCAAATAAGTTTTCCTTAAGGTGTTTGTCTTGGGGCTTTCATCAAGACAGCAAGATGTCTAACAGAAGGAGGTTCCAGACTTTGTGAAGGAGGGGAAGAATGGGTAGACAATGGTGAGAATAACATCTTATTGGAGACCTGAGTTAAGAGAAATAAGCTAGGCAAAAAAGGGTGTGTGTGTGTGTGTGTGTGTGTGTGTGTGTGTGTGTGTGTGCGCGCGCGAAACCCACATTCTTCACAGGCTGTCAGTGCGGAAAGGTTCTTAGTATCCTGTTCCCATTCCAGGCTTTCCCCTCTCTGCAGAGGAGACAATTGTTCTGATTTCTACTCTTGCAGGTTATCTTGGTGTACTCTCCAAGTGCACAGGAACGGGTTCATGCGGTTTGCACTGTTTGGGGCCTGTGGTTTTACTCCACACAGTGCTTCTAAGATTTGTACATGTGGTCACATGCTGTATGAATACGTCAAAGTTTGGACATTTGAGTTCTTTCTACATATTGACCACTTTAAATCATTCTTTTCCATTCATTCTTTTGAGACATGTTTCATTTTTCCCCTGTGGAATAAACATGTAAAGGTATAGAATTGTTATGTCCTAGGCAGATGTATAAGTGAAACTGATGGCAGGTATGTGATATGCTGAACCGTTTTACATGTTCTCTAGCCCTGTGTGAAGGTTCCAATTGCCCCATGTCCTACAACTGGGTAATGTCTGTGCTCTCACTCTGTGTCAATGCTTTTCATCCTTCCTAATGTTGTGACCCTTTAGTATAATTCTTCATGTTGTGATGACCCAGCCTGAAATTCTTTCACTGTTACTTCATAATTGTACTTTTCCTACTGCTATGAATTGTAATGTAAATATCTGATCTACATTATGGGGTCGTGACCCACAGGTTGAGAACCACTTCTCTATCTCATCTTAGTAGGCATAGTATGTTTTCTTTTCATTATCATAATGACTGATGTTCTTAAGCACATTTTTATGCCTTTGCAGTCATTTCCATATCATTATATATCATTGGTGATATATATGTTCAAATCATTATTCATTTTTCTATTGAGTTGACTTTTTAAAATTAAGTTTTATGCATCCTTCGTACATTCTGAAATCTGATTTTTTCTTTTGTGGTGAGTATTTTCTATGTCAGGTCTAAAAGTTCTCTTTGCTTATCCTAGGGTTAGAAAGGTAAGACTTTTTCTTTTTAGCTTTTATATTTAAGATCTATGATCTGAGAATTTCATTTTAGCTTACATGCTATTATTTATCAGGTATTTATGGCTGCTCCAGTGTCATTTGTATAGAAGGCTTTCTGTACCCCTCTGCATTATGTGCCACTTATGAAACAGCCATTGAAGGTTTGTAATACAGGAAGAGTTTGGTGTCCACTCTCTGCGTCACTGGCATGTGTATCTGTAATACAGGAAGAGTTTGGTGTCCACTCTCTGCGTCACTGGCATGTGTATCTGTTTTGTGTCGGTAGCAAAGAGTCCTGGCCACCACAACTCCCCTCTTAGACTAGAAATCTGATGAAGACCTCCAGGTATAGGTTATCGTTACAGCATTTTAGAGTATTTTAAGTCCTTTATAGTCACTCATGTAGTTTAGAGTTATCATAGGGGTATTTATTGTATGAAAACATACAGAGATTTGAATTCCCATGGTGTTGGATTTATCAATAGTAGTAGGTAGATATGGCATCTCTCTCAGCTAGAGGGGTTTTCAGATCTTAGTGGAAGGAGTTTTCTCTGCTCTATTAGGTCATCTTTAGTGTCTCTCAACGTTCTAGTTTTCGGTGTGGAGCAGGAACCGGCATAGAGGACTAGATGTCAACTGTGAAACACCCCTGGGCTCTGTGTGCAGTATTTCTAACTCTTCTTACCTTAACTAAACTTGCATTAAAGATAAAATTTACTGTTAGGATTTCTCAGGTATTGTACAGGATTGCTTTGGTTATCCTGCGTTTTTTTGTTTTTCCATATGAAGTTGATTATTGTTCTCTCAAGGTCTATGAAGAATTGTGTTGAGCTTTTGATGGGGATTTCATTGAATCTGTAGATTGCTTTTAGTAGGATTGCCATTTTTATTAATTTGATTCTACCTATCTAATAGGATGGAAGATCTTTCCATTTTTTGGTATCTTCTTCAATTTCTTTCTTCAAAGACTTACAGTTTTTGTCAAACAGGTTTTTCACATCTTTGGTTAGTGTTGCCCCAAGATATTTTATGTTATTTGTGGCTATTGTGAAGGGTGACATTTCTCTGGTTTCTCTCTCAGCTTCTTTGTCATTTGTATATAGAAGGGCTACTGATTTTTTTGAGTTTATCTTGTATTTTTCTACATCACTGAAGATATTTATCAGTTGTAGGAGTTTCCCTGGTAGAGTTTTTGGGGTCACTGATATATTCTATCATATCATTTGCAAATAGCAAAAGTTTGACTTCTTCCTCTCCTATTTGTATCCCCTTGATCTCCTTTTGTTGCCTTATTGGTCTAGCCAGAACTTCAAGTACTATGTTGAATAGATATGGAGAGAGTGGATAGCCTTGTAGCATCACCATCACTGACATCAAGCTCTAGTATAGGGCTATCGTAATGTAAACAGCTGGGTATTGGCATAAAAACAGACAGGCTAACCAATGGAATCAAATCAAAGACCCAGATACTAATTCACACACTTATGAACACCTGATTTTTGACAAAGAAGCTAAAGTGATATAATGGGATAAAAGAAAGCATTTTCAACAGATGGTGCTGGCATAACTGGATTTCAACATGTAGTATAATGAAAATAGATCCATATTTCTCCCCATGCACAAAAGTCAAGTCCAAATGGATTAAAGACCTCAATATAAATCTGACCACATTGAACCTCATAGAAGAGAAAGTGAGAAGTAGCCTTCAATGCATGGACAGAGGAGACTACTTCCTAAATATAATGCCAGTAGCATATACATTGAGAGCAACAATAAATAATTTGGACCTTCTGAAACTGAGAAGCTTCTGTAAAGCAAAGCATATAGGCAATAAGACACAACGACAGCCTACAGAATGGGAAAAGATCTTCACCAACCCCACATCAGACAGAGGGCTGATCTCCAAATTATACAAAGAACTCAAGAAACTAGACATCAAAATTCCAAGTAATCCAGTTAAAAATGGGGTACAGATCTAAACAGAGAATTCTCAACAGAAAAATTTCAAATGACTGAAAGACACTTAAGGAAATGTTCAACCTCCTTAGCCATCAGAGACAAGCAGATAAAAATGACTCTGAGATACCATCTTACACCAGTCAGATTGGCTAACATAAAAAACACCAATGTTAGCCTATGATGGAGAGAATGTGGAGTAAGGAGAACACTCCTCCATTGCTAGTGGGAATGCAAATTTGTACATGCACTCTGGAAATTAATATGGCAGTTTCTCAGAAAATTGGGAATTAACCTACCTTAGGACCCAGCAATACCACTCTTGGGCATATACCCAAATGATGCTCAAACATACTATAAGGACATTTGTTCGCCAACAGCATTGTTTGTAATAGCCAGAACCTGGAAACAACCTAGATTCTCCTCAATTGAACAATGGATAAAGAAAATGTGGCACATTTACACAATGCAGTACTACTTATTGTTTAAAAAACAAACAACAACAACAATGACATCTTGAAATTTGCATGCAAATAGATGGAACTAGAAAACGTCATATTGGGGAAGTAACCCTGACCCAGAAAGATGAACATGGTATGCACTCACTCATAAGTGGACACTAGCTGTAAAGCAAAGGATAACAAACCTAAACAATCCATGATTGTAGAGAAGCTAAGTAACAAGGTGACCCTGATATATGTATGTGTATATATATATATCCACCTGGGATGGGGAAAAGACAAGATGTTGTGACAAAATTGGGAGCATGGGGGTTGGGGGAGGAGGGAGGGCAGAAGGGGAGGAGGATGTGAGAAGGGGAGGGAGGAGGAGAACTTGAGGGAACAGGATAGTTGAGATGGAGGAAGGACAGAGATGAGAACAAGAAAAGAGATATCCTGATTGAGGGAGCTATTATGGGGCTAGCAAGAAACCTGACTCTAGAGAAATTCCCAGGAATTCACAAGGATGACCTCAGCTAAGGCCCTAAGCAATAGAAGAGAGGGTGCCCGAACTGGCCTTGCCCTGTAGTCAGATTGATGACTGTTTTAAATGTCACCATAGAACCTTATTCTAGCAACTGATGGAAACAGAGGCAGAGACCTCAGCAGAGCACTGAGCTGAGCTCCCAAAGTCCAGCTGAGGAGTAGGAGGAGTGAGAATATGAGCAAAGAGGTCAAGACCATGAAGGTTCACCCACTGAAACAGTCTACCTGAGCTAATGGGAGCTCACCAACTCCAGCCGGATTCCTCGCTCAGCCTAGATTATAGTAGGGGGTTTTGAAGCTTCCCCAGAGCAATGTGCCTCACCCTCTCTGAGGAGTGGATAGGGGAGGGAATGGAAAGAGGAGAGGGAGTGAGAACTGGGATTGGTAAAATGTAAAATGAAAAAAGATAGTTTGTTTCCCTTTTTCTTAAAAAAAAATGGAATAAAATAAGCATGGATTGCTAAGCCAAAAAAAAAAAACCCCAAATATCTCTATTTTCAATTTAAGTTTTTTAAAAAAAGTTTTATTAATTGATTTATTTTACATCCTGATCTTAGCCTCTCCCTCTTTTTCTCCCACTCCCTCCCCTCCCTGCCCCCCTTATCACTCTCCTCCCTGCCTCCTCTGTATTCACTCAGAAAGGGGCAGGCCGCCCACGGGCATCAAAAAGCACGGTATACCACACTGCTCTAAGACCAAGCACCTATCCCTGTGTTCAAGGCAACCCAGCATGAGTACTAGGTTCCCAAGAGCTAGCACGAGCACCAGCGACAGCCCCTGCTCCTTTACCAGGAGTCCCACAGAGGGACGAAGCTGCCTGTCACATATATGCCCCCTGCAAGCTCCCTTGTTGTTGGTTCTGTCTCTGTGAGTTCTGGTGAGTCAGGCCAGCCGTTTCTGACCCTCCTCTCTCTCCTCACTTCAGCGGACTCACCAAACTTGGCCCAATGTTTGGCAGTGGGCCTCTGAATCTGCTTCCATCAGTCAGGAATGAAGGCTCTCTGGGTGAACAAGCAGGGAAGTCACCAATTGGATGACAGGGAACGGCCCATTCAGGCTATGCATCCAGGGCTGCCAGGGGTCTCAGCTGGGGCCATGCTTGTGGACTCATGGGCGTTTCCCTTGCACCAGGCGTCTACCTGACCTATAAAGCCCCTCTATCAAGTTATCTCTTTTCTTATTCTACGCCTCCATCCCTGCAAGCTCCTATGCCCATCTGCCCGAGTCCACCCAGGAGAGCTTCCCAGGGAGATCCATGTGCCCCTCATTGGGCCTTCGTTGTTACCCAGCCTCTCTGGGTCTGTGGGTTGTGTCCTTTACTTTACAGTTAATAATCATGAGTGAGTGACTTCAACCATGTTTGTCTTTCTGGGTCACCTTGCTCAGGATGATTTTTTTCTAGTTCCTTTCATTTGCCTTCAGATTTCCTAATGTCATTGCTTTTAACGGTTGAATAATACAATATTGTGTAAATGTACCACATTTTCTTTATCCATCATTCAGGTTGTTTCTTTGTATAACTTTCAGCCATTTGAGTTCCTGAGAAGAAAACTTCTGGTCATCCAAGATTCATGTATACTCGAGTCCTCAAAAAGGGGCTTCACTAAGGAGGGGAAGCTGTCTAGTTTTCCTTTAAAGTCATTTGTGTATCAGGATTTGGGCTACATAATTTTACATATTTTTCACAAGTCTAGTATATCTATGACAGTCACAGCTGTAGTGTATCTATGGCAGTCACAGTTATAGTATATATACATATATTTCACAGGTCTAGTATATCTATGACAGTCACATCTGTAGTGTATCTATGGCAGTCACAGTTATAGTATATATACATATATTTCACAGGTCTAGTATATCTATGACAGTCACAGCTGTAGTGTATCTAT
>JAQHUG010000059.1:2160148-2179249 GCA_028555095.1 Dicrostonyx torquatus
GTGTATCTATGATGGTCACAGCTGTGGTATATGTATGACGGTCACAGCTGTAGTGTATCTATGATGGTCACGGCTGTGGTGCGTCTGTGACGGTCACAGCTGTAGTGTATCTCATGGACAACCTTACACCTTTCATCTGCTTTGTTTTTCATAGACTATATTTCGATCATGTTTTCTCTCCTCAGACTAACAGCCGCTTTCTTCTCTCTGTCCTTTCAGGTTAATTTGTCTCAGCATCCCTAGAGGGAGAAAGTCCCTCCGGATATCGAGAGTTTACTTACAGTAGAAAAGAAATTCAATACACACTCTTCCATGTGCTCACCAAGACATGTATGTTTCAGTCACGGGAACTGGACCATTTTTAATTCACAGTTGCTATGAAACCTTGTCCAGGTTTTTTATGCTCCCAGGTGAGGACACAGGATGACATGTTCTCCACAGGATCTCCCCATTCATCACTCTCCCCATTATAAATCTTTTTTTGTTTATATTTTGTTAAAATTTCCAAAGAAAATAATTTCTACAGAAAGTGTTCCCTAAGCTTTTTGTTGGGTGAGCACTACCTCTGGGTGATGTAGGCCCTCACTTTATGATGGTGCTCCATCTGTCCTCCTTTTGTTCTTTTGTCACGTGTGAGCTCCCGGTAGGGACTGAACCTCCTGCACACCATACAAATGCTGTTACTGAACTGGCCTGTCAAGGCTTTTGTGGGTTCCTTGGCATGAGACTCCTATGTGTAGAATATTGTTAAACATGGCCTTTCTGATGCTCCCAGGGTTACAGTGACCTATGTGCTGGCTTGTGATAACTTCATTTTATCCCTTTAGTAGCTGAGCTGTTAGTCTTCTGCAGACATTTTATACAATGCTCCTGTACCTGTTCTGTCTGGTTCTGTCTGAAGATCTCTGCAACATCCTCTCTGAGTGCTTCTTTATGAATTCCAGCCCCTAACATCCCCTGGTGGGCTAGCTCATGGAACAGGCATTGTTAGCTTAAATCTGGAGATGCTTTGACAGAAGCAACTAAGGTAGAAAGGATTAACTGGGCTCATAATTCAAGGTTGCCGTTCATCTTTGCAGGGCAAGTGACGGTGACAGTTGGAGCAGCTAGTCACCTCAAACCCACTAGTCAAGAGCACAGAGCACTGAATGGCCTCATGCACACACCCGCATTCAGCAAGCTCTCACTTCCTCCAGTCCAGGGTCCAGCCTTGCAAATGGTATTGGGCACTTTCAGGGTGGGTCTTCCCATTTCAATTAACCCGATTAAGAAAATCCCACACACGCATACCTACAGACCACCTTAATCTAGACAGTACCTCATGCAAACCCTTCCTGGGTGACTTTAGATTGTGCCCAGTTGGCAGTTAAAACCTAACATGGACTTACCTCACCTTCTGAAGCTCTCAGTGCTATCTCTAGGGCTTCCTTCCTATTTAACAACTGGATGGGAGGAAAACGGAAGTAAAGGTGGAACACACACCATTGTTCTTCTCTTCTGAAGAGCACAGTTCTATGTGGCTTGCTGTTCACAGTATCTTCATATATGTTCTCTAGTTTTGAGTGACAAAGTAACAGGGGAGTGTGATGTTCAGCCATTACTGTTCTATGGATAAAACCCAAAGTCCCAGGATCTTCCTCATTTCTGTTTTCTCAGAGCCCGAAGTACTGCCCAGACCTAGATGCTTGAGGTTAGCTGAATGAACAGCCAAACATTTTGACATACAGACTGGCCAAGGGAGCAGTCCTTGGTGAGGGTTTGTATGCTGTATTTCATGTTTTTCATTTCTTCTCTTGTGGTTTTAAGGGAAGACTCAAAGTTCACCATAATTGGTCTTTTCCTCCCTTCTTGTGAAACTGAGACCCGCACTGTGACAAAACCACACCTTGCCTTTTGGGGTTTACTTTGAGGGACTATGGGGGAAGCACAGGGAAATGTCCAGGAGTTTTCAGTATGATTTTCTTGGTTTCTTTTTTTTTAATGTAAAATTATTACTATTATTATTATTATTATTTGTGTGTGTATGCATGTGCATATGTGTGTGTGCGTGTGTGTGTGCATGGGTGTGTGTGTGTGTGTGTGTAAGTTGGAGGACAACTTTTTGGCTTTAACACTCTTCTTACACCTTTTTGTGAGTAATAGTGACTAAATTGAGGTGCTTAGGCTTTTGAAGCAAGTGCGTATCCACTAAGCCATCTTGCCAACCTGCACTTAGCTTTTTCATTTTACGAAGTCACAGAATGAATGGAGTATCTGTTTGATGAAATCAGCAGCTACTTCCCTTTATAAAAATTTTCAAAAGCTATCTTGTTTTTATTTTCTATTTCATGTGCATGGGTATTTTGCCCCATGCTCCTCTGTGCACCGCAGGTCGGCCAGAAGAGGGCTTGGATCCCTCGGAACTAGAATTGTGGACGGGTGCTGGGAACTGCCCTTGGGTCTTATGGAATAGCCACTGCTGGGCTGTCTCTCCAGCCCCTCCCTCTGTGCTGAATGACCCATGAGTAGCCTTGTCCTCTTGAAGCAAATGCGTGTTTGATTTCTGTATTTCTGGCTGACGGTGGCATACTAACTACTGTTTGATCCTGGAAATGGTTGCATGAGGTGTGACAAGATTATGTCAGGGCAGAAATGTGAACCCCTAGAAGATGAATTCTCTACTTAGGAATTGGCAACATTGCTCAGTTTTCCAAGCTTTCTTAGCCTCAGTTTTATACGCGTCTGTGGTAGTGATAGCATCTACCTTCTAGGTAAAGCTTAAGGAATTACCAAGGGTGAGGCTCCTTGTGCTGTGCCTGCCTATGGTGTCTGCCTCAGAACCCGTGATCCTCAGAACAGTGACAGGTCAAATGGCCAATGGCTGATACTATGAGCCCAGATCACTCCTTTCCTTGGCTCTGCTTTCTTTCCTGTGTACTGTCACACAAGGGAGGGCTGCCTGACACAGGAGTGCTGTGGCTCTCAGAAGTTCGCTTAGTGAGTATTAAAGTGGGGTGAAGGCAGCCTGTTTAAGACACCACTCTCTGCACAGGGACACTTGGTGGGAATTACGGATGTCTCTGAAATACATTGTGTCTCTGGACGAGGGGGCAAGGTGTGATTGGTGTGACTATCCCGACAGAATGGCAAATCCCAAAGCCTTTGGTCTACACTTCCCTGCTTCTGTCTGCGTCAGGTCCATAAGCTCTTCCAGGTATTTATTCTTAGCACGGAGCCTCTACCTTTTAGCACATGGACCTGTTGGGGAAACAGTGTCACAGCTATTCAGATTTGCTCAGTCCCTGTATTCTTCTGGCTCCTTCAGCTTCCTCTCTGAATCTGTCTTTACTTTCCGTTATAGACACAGTCTTCTGGGTCCCATCCCCTGCCCCCCTCAAAGCTCCTGGGAAGAGGGACATAGTTTACTATTTTCCTTTGATGTTAGGTCCTTATGCAGAGGCAGAAACTAAAAGAGCTCCCTGACGCACAGGGACTAATGCCTAGCTGGGTGTGGTTTTAAAAATCATGTGATGAGGTCTGGAGAGATGGCTCAGTGGTTAAGAGCATTGTCTGCTCTTCCAAAGGTCCTGAGTTCAATTCCCAGCAACCACATGGTGGCTCACAACCATCTGTAATGAGATCTGGTGCCCTCTTCTGGCCTGCAGACATACACACAGACAGAATATTGTATACATAATAAATAAATAAATATTTTTAAAAAATCATGTGATGAGAAAGATGTTGGATGTCCCTGCTGCAGCTGCAAGACAGGCCCTTGCCATCTGTGGGCACGGAGAGCATTTCAGGGGAGCCCGAGGTGGCTGGTCTGCTTTCATCCGGGGGCAGCTGGTAGCTGGCCTGTGTTTTTGCCTTCTTGGTCTTTGACTCCCAAAGGTCCAAACATTAGGCTGAGTCACACTAATTAGCCGATGAGTATATTGCAAAATCACAGGTCGATTGTTACCTACGCTGAGCCGTGTGGACGGAGGCGTCTCGGAGAGAGCCCCTGAGCCTCCCGTGGTAAAGGCCCTTTCTTCATTCTTAATCTCCTTTCTGTCCCTTGTCACAGTCGCCTAACAATTAGTAATTCCTTTCTTTACCCTCCACTTCAACTTAATAGTGCAAACATTTGGTAAATCCAGTAGCTTTATTGTTTCACACATGTATTTGGCAGAGCCTGACATGCCACTGTGGCCTCATGGCCTCATCTGGTCGTAGTTTATGTCCTTTATAGCTGCAGCAGAAAAGAAATGAAGACTGCAGAATATCAAGGTCATTTTCGGACAGAGTGACAGTTGGCACTTACTGAGCATGTACCAAGGACCTCAATGGAGTCATGACCAGTCACTGTCATATGTGCTGTCTCGTTTTGACCCTTCAAGGTCATCATGGGGCATGCACCCTAATCTTACTGTGTTGTAGATGGAGAAAGTCTGTCTGTCTGAGGTCTCAGAGCTGGAGCATGGCAGAAGGGAGACCACATACCTATCTACCTCCATGACTCTGCTCTTTCCCTCGGGCCTCAGTGCTTTGAAACCTCAGCTTGAGCAAATTAGCTGGGAGTATTGAAAACTACTTTCCCTGCGTTTAGCCTTAGAGATTGTGGTGGTTTGAATGAGGATGGCCCCGAGAGGCTCATATATTTGTGCTCAGCCCCCAGTTGATGAGCTGTTTGGGAAGGATTAGGAAGTGTGTCTTTGTTGGAGGACATATGTCACTCAGGGTAGGCTTTGTGATTTCAAAAGCCCTCACCAGAACCAGTCTGTCTGTCTGTCTGTCTGTCTCTGTGCCTGCCCACCACAGATCAGGATGTAAGCTTTCAGCTACAGCTTAAACGCTTGTCTCCTTCCTGACACGACGACAGCAGACTAACCCTCAGTAAGCAAGCCCCCTTTGTAAAATAGGAGTTGCCTTGGTTACGCTCTCTTCACAGCAGTAGAACAGTGACTGTCTTCGGGCTGCTAGCGCTGGGATGACACACCATGGCCAAAAGCTACTTGGGGAAGAAAGGGTTTACTTGGCTTACGCTTCCACATCACTCTCAATACTGAAGGACGTCAGGACAGGGACTCAAGCAGGACAGGAGCCGGGAGGCTGTAACAGATGTAGAGCCAATCTGTTTACCAGATTGCTTCCTATGACTTGCTTAGCCTGCCAGGGCCTTGTAGAGCCAGGGCCATCAGCCCAGGGGTGGTCCTAGCCACACTGGACTTGGTATTTCCTCTTCAATATCAATCATTAAGAAAATGCCCTACAGCAGGATCTTATGGAAGCATTTTCTCAATTGATGTTCCCTCTTTTCAGATGACTTTAGTCTGTGTCAAGTTGATATAGAACTAGCCAGCACAGTAGCTAAGACAGAGATTCCGATTGGATTGGTCTGGGATAATTTATCCCTAGCCTCTACTTCCACTAGTATTCAGCCAAAATTGGGAACTTAGTAAGATGAACATAAGCAGTAAGGTGTCTCTCCTTTGTGGTGGCTACAGGCACAGGTTGCTGGAGAATGCTTTGGAGTGGTGCTTCATGGTCCCTAGGAGGAATGCTAACCTGGAGAGGAGAGAGCTCTGGCTATAATGTCCTCTAAACAAGCAAGATCAGACTTCTCGTAACACAGGGGTGATGAAAGCTGTGCTAAAGCTATGCTAGGATCCTGGACTTTTAGATCTGTAGGTGAATGTCGATGTCCCCACTGAGTGAGGTGACTTTGCCAGCGATGCCCAATCGCAGAGGTGTAACAAAGCAAGAAGCAGAGCAAGACAGGGTGAGAAGCTGGAGCCATGTGAATGGAAGGCCCAGGTCCAGAGAGAACATTCTGCCTCTGTGGCTTTGTGGAAGTCCCTGGGTCTCAGTGATCCTAACCTCTTCATGTGCAGAAGAGCCATGGCGACAGGGGCTTCTGCTCTCCAGGTTCTGACGTGAAGATGAAAGAACACTTCATGAAGGCTTGCCACAGGGTAGACGCTCCAATCTTCCAGTCATTGACTAAGGCTGAGCAGAAGGAAGTGGATCTTGCAGAGCCCATCCTGGGTGGACGGTGACATTGCAGAGGAACCCCTTATCACTTTCTGGTTAGTAGCTGGAACTGCTCTGAGGACTTGATGTGGCCCAGAATTGAGGGTCCCAGTTCAGGCAAGGTTGGGATGACAAACAGTCGGTGCTGATACTCCTATAGGTTAGTAGGAGTGGTCACCTGGCATGCCAGAAAGGAAGGCAGTCAAGGGTGGGATCCCCGCTGTGGCTACAGTGTCAAACGGTGCAGTCAGCCTTTGAAGACGTCATGCTTACTCCTGAGGCTGCCATGCGGGAGGAGCAGGGGTGGCTGTTGACATGGATCTGAGGAAGTTATGGTGCTCTGGGGAGCAAATGAGATGGATGATGTGTGCTTCTAAGCGCTCCAACTGCCAGCTATTGTTACTGATTACTGTATGACTAGTGTGACCGGTGGGGACTTTCATCTTCTCTGGATTAGAATTCTGGCTCAGCAGAGTTATTTTGGGCAAGTGAACTTCATTCCTCTCATCTAGTCAGTGAGCAAAGACTAAATTCATAGCATTTTGAAATAAGGTGAGTTATGGAAGGACTGAAGCTCAGGACATGGGAAACGCCAGCTGTTCAGGTTCAGTAGTAGCCTGCCAGGATGGCATCTCCAACGATGTGGGATGGAAGTCAAGGGGACCAGTGAACAGTTCTGAGGGAGGGAGTTGAACAGTTCTGTTAACATGGACACCATGAGCAGACATTGGGCCACGCATCTCAGTTCCAGTTACCTTTCTGTTTCCTGCACTGAAGAGGAGAAAAGTCCCTACGCACAGGGAGGAAGTTCTGCTTTCTCTTGGAGCATATCTGATGAAAGGAGCACATCTGAAACTCAAGTGCCACGGGCACAGAATTACCCAACCCTGTTCATTTGTTTAATTACACTTTTATTATTTTTAATGCAATATAGTTTGATTATATTTATCCCCTCCCCCAAATCTTTGATGGTCCTTCCCACTTCTCTACCCACCCAACTTCATATTCTTTCTCTTTTTTTTAACCCTTCCCCCGAAAAACCAAAAACCAAGCAAACAAAAAACCAGGAAAACAAAAACTAAAAGACTAAGCCCACCAAATTGTAACAGCAACAACAGAAAGTACACACAAAAATGGAGTCTGTTTTGTTTGGTTAACTACCCCTGAGCATGGGGCCTGCCCTGGAGTGTGGCTTATATATCTCTCCATTGGAGAAAACTGATTTTGCCCCTTTCACCAAGTATCAAGGCAAATAGCTTTTTGGTTAGGGGTAGGATTTGTGTCCATTTCCCTTTCTCCTTCTTGCTGGGATTGTGTCTAGCTTGAGCCTGTGTAGGCTTTCTGCATTCTGCCATAGTCCCTGAGCTCTTATGCGTGTCAGCCTGGGGTGTTTGGAGATGATGTTTCCTGGAGTCGTCTGCCACCTCTGACTCACTCAGTTTCATTTTCAGAGATCACCAAACCTTTAGAGGATGGGTTTGATGCAGACATTCCATTTAGGGCTAAATTTGGTGCTTGCTCTTTATCAAAGAAGGAAGGGGAAACTTACAAAAGCATTGGCCCAAGACTTCACAATAGGCAAGCTGACACGCCAGTGCCTCGAACATGGGTCTTACATCCTTCACCCGCTGCTCTGTGTACGATTTCATACTGGAGCATTAGTGCTGATCATTATCGTGATGGTGTATGTGTGTAGGGTGGGTAGTCGCCAGCTCGTGACTGACTGTGATCGTACTAGCTACCAGCCAGAATGGCAGCATCAGTCTTTTGGGGTGGGGACTCACATCTGTCACTGGGTGTCCCCTGTGGGTAGGTAGACCTACCCTGGAGAGAAGGTAAATGGCTTTGCCTCTTTCCTCTAGAGTTCCTGGAGATGGAGAGCCATTTGGAGAATCTGTTGGAAAACTTGGTTTTCATCACTATTTTTCCTTTGGAAAATTGAAATAATGAGTTTTTATTGGCATTGGCTGTTAGTGCATTTAAGGCCAGTGATTCATTTCATGTTACAAGAATCAAGAAAAACTGTTCTCTATCATTCCTAGGGATGGGCACAGATGAATGAGAAGAGGAAGAACTGCGAGGCTTCCCCAGGCTGGCCAGAGATTTGGAGAAGATGCTTCCGACAGAACCTCATTCCCCTGCCCTTCTGGTCCGATTACACCTGTAGAGGGAGAGATAGATTTTCTAATGTGTGATGATTTAACCCTTAAAATGTCAATTTAAGGAGTCTAGTGGGGAGAGGAATGAAGGGTGAGGTGGAGGGAATGGGAGGATTGAGTTGGGGGAGGGACACAGAGGGAGAGCAAGGAAAGAGGTATCTTGATAGAGGGAGCCATATAGGGCTAGGGAGAAACCTGGTGCTAGGAAAACTCCCAGGAACCCACAAGAATGACCCCAGCTAAGACTCCTAGCAATAGTGGAGAGGGCCCTGAACTGGCTTCCCCTGTAATCAGATTGGTGACTACCCTGATTGTCATCATAGAACCTTCATCCAGTAGCTGATGGAAGCAGATGCAGAGAGCCACAGCTAAGCACTGGGCCAAGCTCACAGAGTCCAATTAAAGAGAGGAGCAAGGGGGTCAAGACCATATGATGGAGACCCACAGAAACAGCTGGCCCAAGCTAGTGGGCGCTCACTGTCTCTGGACTGACATCTGCAAAACCTACATAGGACCAAAGTAGGCCCTCTGAAAGTGGGTGACAGTTCAGTGGCTTGAACAGTCTGTGGGACCAGTGGCAATGGGACCAGGATTTATCCCTAGTGCATGAACTGGCTTTTTGGAGACCATTCCCCATGGAGGGAGACCTTGCTCAGGCTCCATACTGTGGGGAGGGGTTTGGTCCTGCCTCAACTAGATATACCAGACTCTGTTGACTCCCATGGGAAACCTTACCCTTTCTGAGGAGTGGATGAGGACTGGAGGGGGGGGGAGTTCGAGGAAGTTTTAGGAGGGGAGGGGGAACTGTGATTGGTATGTAAAATAAAAATGTCAATTTAATGTTGGGCACCTGGGAAATAGAGATAGGTGGATCTCTATGAGTTTGAGGTCAACCTATTCTACATAGTGAGTTTCAGGACAACCAGGACTATATAGACCTGTCTGTCTCTAGCACTCTCTATTGCTTCTTCTGATAGAGGGTCTCTTACTGAACATGGAGTTCCCTGTTTTCTCCACAGGCTGGTGACCTATGATCCTTCTCTCTCCCCACTTCTCAATTCTACCTGGGATTCCAGGTGTCTGTGGCTAACCCAATACCTTTTACATAGGCATTGGGACTCCGAACTCAGGACCTGCGCTTGTACAGCAAAAGCCTCTCCAGTCCTTGGTTGCTGCTTGTTTGGGAGACAAAGGCCTAACTTCAGACACAGGGTCCCAGGCCCATCAGCTGTTCCCATTCTAGTCTTAATGTTTCAGGGATGTTTACCACACAACCAAGCCACGGAGCTGCAGTGCCTGGCTTCATTAATGGAAGCCAGTGGACTCGCCCTGCTCTCCTGCCTCCTTGCCAGTTTAGCTCAATCTGTTTGCGTTTTACAGTCTATTATAATCATGCTGAGGGTATGAACAGCCAGATGTATTTTTTCATATCTATGTGTATGTGGTATGCATGCATATGTGTGTTCTCATGTGTGAGGGCGCACGTTAGTGTGTCTGTGGGACATAACTGCATGTGTAAGTGGGGGTTCATGGTTGATTTGGGGATCTTCCCCAGTTCCTTCCATCTTAGTCACTGCAGTGGTATCTCTCAGTTAAAAACACCTCTTGGATTAGTGATGCAGCTAGTCTCATCATAAAGCCTGCTTTAGGGATCCCTGTCTCACCTTCCACACCCACCTGACCTTCATGTTCTTTGGGAGATCCAAACCCAGATTCTCTTGTTTGTGTTGCAAGCATTTTAATGGCTGAGCCATCTTCCTTGCTACCTAGATGTATTTTTTAAAAAGTCCCAAGAGGTTCTTGCCCTTGGATATTTATCCAGGAATAAAAATAAATGATCTGACTGATAAAATAATCGATACAATCTGTCCATGATTCCTGATACCATTGAAGACCAGGTCAATGCCAGGGTCCTGGGCCACCACCTGGGACTATGTTAGTGTCCTTGCGCCATGCTGTTGCAGGAGCCATGCTGGTCTGAGTGTCCTGTGCTGCCACCTGGGGTCATGGTGACATCCAGGCCTGGGTGCTGTGAGGATCATGTCTGGGTCTGTGGTCTTACTGTAGCCAGGGTCTGTGTTGATATCTATGGCACCTGGTGCCACCAAAGGCCACATGGATTCCTGGGGTCTAGGCTGCAACCTGTGGCCATGTTGATGTCTGAGGGCCATGCTGCCACCAAAGCCATGCCAGTCTGGTTGGCCTGTGCTGCCATATGGAACCATGGTGTCATCTGGGCCCGTTTTCTTCCTGCACTTATGGCCCATGCTACTGCAGGGGCCATAGGAACCATTCATGTTGAAATCCAAAGGCTGTGCTGAGCTGGTCTTGCCACTCACTGGCCCTGGGATAGCTGACTCCACCCCTCATTGGGAGACCCCTCTCCTCCTCCCCACATACTTGGGAGAGATGACCCCACCCCTCACCATGGATGGGCCTAGGAGAGTTGGCTCTGCCCCTCACCTGACAGGGTGGTGGTCCTAGTGGCCCAGACAGACCAGCTCAGCTACCACCCAGCTCCACACCCTGGGACTTGGTTTGACACATGGTGACATCTACACCATCTATGACCTGTTGGAATATATGAGCAAACTGGTCCTGGAATGATGGCAGAAGGACCTCTGTGACTTGGGGCAACAGCAGGATAACCGAGAGGAGTTTGGGAGAGGGTCCCGTGATGACGGTGTGCCAGAGGCCTTGAATCGGACAACAGACCCATCGCAATGACCGTTTTGCCATAGACCTGCTTGGGCCAAGCTATGCTCTGTGACAAACTGCAGCACCCCGTGTCACTGGGAGGAATGAAAGACAGAGGGGTAAGGTGAGTTTTTTGTTTGTTTTAATTATTTTTGGGGGGTTCTTTTGGGGAGGATACTGCTGGGGTGGGGTGCAGATATGCAGGGACTGGGAGGTGAGTGGGATTGGGATACATGATGTGAAATTCACAAAGAATCAATAAAGAATTGTGCTATATCAAAAAGAATTGGCATAATCAAATTCCTTCAGCCTTCATTGCCAGTTTATTAAATCACAACTATTATATATTTTAACATACATAAAATTTCATTTACAGAGATTAGAATTCATACATGTGATGCATACTAGTTAATTACAGTCCCAACAACATACAATATGCATTTTACCATGGTGATGTGACGTTTTAACATAAAACATACAACCAATGAAAGCACATAGGGCTTATCACTAAAATCAGGTGAACACCTACATCCGTTCAGCCTGTATGCCCTCTGAGACAAAAGAGGGGAACATGGTGTCTTAATCACTTTAAGACTAAAATCATCTAAGTTCACTATTCTGTTTCCTCATTGCTGTGAGTCTCCTTCCCCCTGCTTGCACACAGCAGAACTTCCTGTCACTGACCCTCTTGTCGTGAACGGTCTAAGTGTGACAGGTGCTCAAAAAAGTAAAAAAATAAAAAAAACCCCAAACCAGCCAGCAATCCACTGAGCATGGTGTCAGGACAGGAGTCTAGTTTAGTCTCCACGCTCCATCCAGCCACTGCCCAGCACTAAGCCTCGTATAGCATCTCCCCTAGCCTGCGTTTATTCATTCTTGAAGTGATGCGAATTTGGATAGAAAACTCTGCAGTTTATGCCAGCTCTAAAATCCCATGACATCTTATCTTCTGGTTAAGACTCCAGAGTTGATACATGGGGAGAGTACTTTTCTAGCTCAATGGGAACCCCAAAACTCAGGTTTGTCATGATCAGATATAAGGGCGACCACATGGCCATAGATTTGGAAAAGGAATCATTTGACTTACTCCCTTTCCTGACCTCTGTGATGCAATAGCTTCTACAAAACTCTTTTTGCTTGACTCTCTCCAGAGAATGACCTATCACTACCATGTAAAAAAATCTATTTTGGGGCAGAAAATTGGTTTAGGTATAGGTACCATGTGTAAATCTCCTTACTCTTCTTTATTGCCCCATAGGTAGTCAAAGATATTTCTTCAATTTCTCCTCTAGTTGCATCAAACAGTGTCATTTGCCAAGAGTAGAGAGTTCTCGGAAGACAGACAGACTTCTCTGAAGACAGACTTCTAGCTCTGGCTTTTCCATTAACAGACTGCATCACTCTAAAAGAGTAACAGCAATTTGGGTTTGTGAGTGTCGTCAAGATGGCCAGATGGAAGAGGCAAATGTGTCACAGAGCTCAGGAAGTGTCAGCAAGGCACGAGTGTAGCCACTCTGAGCTAGCTCTGTCACCTATACTAAGGGGCTCAGCGAATTCTCCAAAGGCTGGCAGCCAATATGCTATAATACTGCCAACATTCAGAACAATAACGCAAGCTTAAACAAAATACGACTGAAAACAATGGAACAGTCCCAGGACTCTAAGCCCTGACAACCAGGGGATTTTGAGGCCAGGCATATCTGCATATATTTTGCAAGGGACAGGATATAAACAAACCTGCTTTAGAAATTAATCCCTAATGTCACAATCATGGAAACCTGATTGAGTAAGGACTTGAGAGAAATACCACGGAAGAGAGTGCTGGCAAGGGCCATGCCTTGTGCAGAGTGAACTCGTGGACTTCTATAATCCCGAGGGGTCACGGCCAAGCGTGGAATTAGAACTTCCTTTGGCGTGAAGTAGCTTGCATGGAGATGGACCCAAGGGCTCTGGAGTGCATGGGACCTTCTATCCCTTAGACAACGAAATCAGCGCAGAAGTTACAGCCTTGCAATTGTGTTTTGCCAAACAGACTCAAAGCCAGCTGAGGTCAAATTCCAATGACCTATGAAAGATGACTATGACTTTGGCTTTTGCGGGGGACATAGACTTTTCAGAGCACCTCTAGGCCATTCATAAAGTTCTAGGTTTTTCAAAGGTGTTTGTATCATATTTTGAGGCCAGTAAATAACAATCTCTTTCTGGTTGTTGTTTCAATGCTGGATCTCGCCATAGGGAGGGAGTTGTAGTCTTACATTCCCCTCTTGTTTATTTATGAGAAACTGCCCTTGCATAGCTATTATAACAACATTCATGTGGAAATGCAAATCCTTCTGTTACTCACTGTCCTTCTCAAATGGTGCCCATATTCATAATAAGAAAATACCAGTGTGTCTCAGGTTAGCTGATTGATTAGCTCACAGAACCAGAGTGACGAGAAGCTCCACAAATGATGGAGGGCCAATCTGTTGGGATGAGTGGATCTGAGACTAAAATAATTTATTTCTCTGTCCCCAGGGCAAGTAAGTTCTAATAAATGTTTATGGAATCTGCAACTTTTTGAGAAGCATTTAACCAGCAAAACATTTCTCACTAAATTAACTATTTTTCAAAACACATGCCCTCTTTCCCAAATCCTTGAATATATTACTTTATCTTTGAGGACCAGCCTATGTTATATATATTTTTAATTTTAATTTAAGACAAGGTCCTATTATATAGCCCAGACTTGCCAGAAAATTACTACTTAGTGCATGTTTTTCTCAAACTTATGGCAATCCTCCTGGCTCAGCTTCCCCCATGTTTTTAGAAATCATTTTTTCCCCATCTTGCTTTACAGAGCAGTGGCCTCATGTTTGCTGTGGGACCAGTACCTTGGAAACAGAAGTGCTTATTCAAGTCCAATTAGGAATGCTTGGTCATGCCTTTCTGAATAGTAACACGCACGCGCACGCACGCACACACACATATTATATATGTTATAACAAAATCAATAGAGAAAATTTGAGTTCCAGTCTTCCACAAACGGGCAAAATGAATACATGATGGGGAACTTCCCAGAGCCTCAGGCATCCCGGGATGCCAGAAGATCCCTGTCTTGGATAAACTTCCAAGCCGCCCAGATCAGCCATGGGCAGCTTTGAAGGCCCTTGACACAAAGTTTGGGTTTAGTGGAGGAGGTGAGCAGATCATTTTGGCTGCTTTTGTGCAAGTCTGTGTTGCTCGATGCTCTCAGGCACCATGGAGATAGATGCAGGCAGAACACTCCATTCTCCTTTTCTGATCATGGAGTCAGACTAGAGAATCTTCAACTGATCAATGAACAGGAAGGACACCTCGGAAACATCATGTCTGGAGATCTGGAGATCGAGCTGTTGGAGACGTCTGTTTTAATTTTTAAAACCCAGCAGATCTCTACCAAACATGAGTTTGTCTCAGTTTTCCATTTACTACTCCAGTCCAAAACATATAGAGAGGGTCATCTTGGGTTCCTAAATTATGTAGCTAAACCACTGTCCCCATCCTTTATCCCCCACACCCCTGATTATAGTTCCACCTGAGCAAAGAAAAGTGGGAAGTAGGGGTCATGACTGTGGTTGTTTTCCCTTATAGCAAGAAGGCTCCAAAGAAAGTTTTGTCTTCTTTTGTGTAATCCACCAAGGAGATATCACTGACATTAACCATCAACCTGTCCCCTTCTTCCAAGGAGAACATAGCCCCAAGGTAGAGGGGCTGAAACCAGTTGGTACTTATTTCACACACAGACTTGGTGCCTGTGAGGAGGTGGGCAGGCTCGGGGTAGCTGTCTGTTACCTTGGTGATAACCACTCTGATGAAGTCTGGCTTGTTAGGTTGTCTTCCTTGGCTGGTGTTGCTGCACCTAGATGTGATCCCTCGGAATGTGATCTGAGAGTAAATGAAATAGTCTCCTGACTCAGGGATCACCAGAAATTTGTTGGTATAGTTCATGCGGTTCTTGGTGAAGGCCAAGCCTAGTTCATGTTCCCAGTGCAGAGCGGAGAACTGACTTTGCAGATGTGGCCCTTGACTTTGTTTAAGAACTGCAAAAACAGGAGAGAAGTTTAATTGGTGCAGGTCAGGACCTGTGCCCTTTGATAAGGTCTTGTGCTGTTTTCCTGTTTTCCTAGTGTGGGTGTATGTGCCTATGAGTTGTGTTGTGTCTACATGTGTGTGCAGGTGCCAGAGGTAGAAATGGGGTGTCCTTTTCAGTTGTTCTACATGTGTGTGTGCAGGTGCCAGAGGTAGAAATGGGGTGTCCTTTTCAGTTGCTCTTCACCCTATGTTTTGAGACATGGCTTTTCACTGAGCCTGGAGTTCACTATTTGAGTGGATTGGCTGGCTGGAAAGTTGTAGGGATCCACTCATTTCTGCTACTCCAGTGCTAGGGACTCAGGCATAAGAGCCTGTGCCAAGACTTTTCATTGGTTGGCGAGATTCAAGCTCTAGTCCTCATGGCTGCACTTTTCAGACTCAGCCAGCTTCCCAGTCCCTGCTTTCTGCATTCCCTCTCCTTGGGGACTCTAGGAGCTTATGTGACTTCGTCCGCAGTTGGAGCTGTGCATTCCTGGTAATCAAAGTTTGTGTCCTGGTGTGGTCATTCATTCCTGGCTCATCATTGTAATGTTCTCTGGCACTTTAAGAGAAAAGCCATGCCCAGTGCCTCCCCCATCAGCTGAGGCAGGCTGATCTTCAGCTTCTGGCCTGAGAGCTCTCTCTTTCAGTCTTCCTCTCGGAGAGGCAGCTTCTGCCTCTCTCCCCACTTCTCCCCTCCCCCCACTTCTGTCTGTCTCTCCTCTATCACCTCTCTTTCTCCTTCTCGCTCTCTCTCTGTCTCTCCTCTTCTTCTCCCCTTCCCCCTTTCCCCTCCATAACCCTAATAAACGTTCAACTTTACTCTACATGGCATGCCTATCCATGTCTCTGGCTCCTGCCCACCCGCCACGTGTCTCCCTGCCTGGGACCACCCACCGCTCCGGGACTGGCAGCCATCTCTGCCTGGGACTGGCTGCTCTCAGGGCCGCTGCATGCCGCCACATGGAACCTACAGCTTGGGAACCTACAGCGTCTCTGCTGCCTACTGCTGCCGGGGGTCCTGCAGCATTTTTAATTTTTTATAACACAGTTGAGCTTGTTTTTTTTCCTGTTCAAATAAAGCACCATGCTTCATTTTGACAGATAAAAGAGTAAGCCTGTGCCATTTAATATATTTCATATATTCTTATGCTTACTTCACTCCTAATTCTACATTAAATTAAACACATTAGCTGATGTTTTATGAAATATGTCTATAGTTAAAGGAAATGGATAGAACCAAACTTGTTTCAAACCACTGATGTCAAATAGGATTACTATTAGAGACAACAAAAGCATCTTAACTGCCTCAAGTGCTTTGGAGACTCCCAGCACTTACCATTGTGGACTGACACTATAGTTTGTGCTGACTGTACTAGGATTGCTTTTGCAAGCTTGGCACAATCTTGAATGGGTGTGAACTCATCTAGTCTCTGCATTAAGTGGCTCTTGGAAAGCTCTGGAACCTCCATATAGACATCTTTGTGAGTCACATCTGGTGGTTCTTCACTGTGTATGATGCGGTGATTGACATGTTTTCTCAGATGATGCATAAACCAGTCCCGTTGTGTCTCTCGAGAGGCAACCCTCACAAGCACTGACGGCAGTAAGCTGTGCTAGCTCTCAGCAGTAATCAGACTTGGAATAGAAAGCCTGCTGCGGTGAAAATTGTAGCTGAGAAAAGCAAGCTTAGCTTTGAATGTCTTCTGCTGCGCATCTGTCTGACTAGGAACATGCAAATCATTGTCTGAGTCTGAGTTTCCTGAATGTTTTCTTTGTGTATGTCTATAGTGTGTGTGTGTGTGTGTGTGTGTGTGTGTGTGTGTGTGTGTGTGCACCTGTGAAAACCAGAAGTTGGCACTGAGTATCATCCTCTGCGGCTTTCCACCTTCATATCTGAGGCGGACCTCACAGAGCATGGAGCTTACTGTCTCAGCAGCCCGGCTGTCCAGGGAGCTTCTGGATCTGACTGAGCCTGCACCTAGCACCCGCACTGCAGGTCCCTACTCCCTACCACGCCTGGTACATGAGTGCTGGGATTGGAGCCTAGGCTCAGAAGCAGCAGCATGGCGCTCACTGAGCTTGCCCTCCAGCCCCTTCAGGTCAATCCAGAGATCTTTCAGCTATTTTGAGATCATATGAGGACACAGAATGGAGGAAAACCACTTCAGGATGGCTGGGTGTGTGTATGCCAGAGAAAAGCAAGACAGACAGGCAGAAGGCCGACTAAAGAGCACTGAGCACCCGAGAGACATGGGTCCTTGGTTTTGTCTCAGGGAAGAAGTTACTCAAAATCCTTGATTGTCAATTCTGATGCCAGTTTGAAGCCACCACAGTGAGTTTTGGTAAATAAAATGACAGAAATCTCAGGCCTATAGCCTGTAGTGTTCAAAGGAATACAGGAAGTCTTACTTGTCAGGTGGGCCCTTGGCTTGGCTCTGGAAGGTGTGTCTGTAACAAAACAAAAAATATGCATTGAGCAAGGCTAAGAAAGTGAAAAGAGCACCTGCGGTGGGAGAGGAGCAACGGCCCCAAGCCTCGCAGCTCAGCTCCATGAGTTGTGGGCTTTGGTTTGGCATGTGCTGTGGTGTCTGTAGGATGCACCACTGGGGACATGGGACTTTGGGCGAGTTGCCTAGCCTGGACACAGTTCTATCTCTGATGGGCACAGTAATCTCTGCCTTGAATGCTGTGTTTACATGGTTGCTGGCTCCTAGTCAGGGCCTAATAAAAACCATGCTCATTGTTCTGTGAGGGCTAGCTGACTTTTCATATTCTCCATGGTTCTTTTACTGTATCCACTGAAGTGTGTGGATAACTCGACAGAGGATGGATGGGGGGCAAAGTAGGATCCACTCTGTTGCTCCATGACCTTGTCAGATCCTTCTCCCTTTCTGGGCCTTTTTCTCATTAGTCTTTGAGAAGAAACTTATAATTTCACGTTGGCTTTTGTATTAAAGTTAAACGTGTTGTATAATATAGAATCTACAGCGGTAAAGATGATGTTGTATACTTTTGCTGCTTTGGGAACTGCTCTCAGTCCTTAACTGAACTTGATTAATTTCATCCACACTTAGATAGCCAGAAAGGATAACCATTGTCAGAGATTGACACATGATGATCTGTCTGAAGGCTGCAAGCTTGAACTCAGGCCACATACCATGCATGTAGTCAGAACACAGTTTTGCTTTCTTCTTCTTCTTTTTTTTTTTTCGAGACAGGGTTTCTCTGTGGCTTTGGAGCCTATCCTGGAACTAGCTCTTGCAGACCAGGCTGGCCTCAAACTCACAGAGATCTACCTGCCTCTGCCTCCTGAGTGCTGGGATTAAAGGCATGTGCCACCACCGCCCGGCCAATTTTGCCTTCTTAATGATGGGTGAGGAAGCTCCCTATTCTTTAAGTTTCTCTGCATCCCTTGGCTTAGCAATATGTCAATTAAAGACCCATTCCCAATCACTTTCATCTTAAAACTGTAAGAAATGCCCTTATTCCTCCCAAGAAAAGGCATCAAAAATAAACACTTACAAACTGGCTGTGGTGAAGGCTCACAATTTTTGTTTTGTATAGCCTGTTGAGAAAGAAAGATACAGTTCAGTCCTCACAGCCCTTCTTATCTCAGTACATGCACAGATGCCCATAGACTCTGCTGTCTAAGCCTTGATGCTCTCCTGGGCGGGAAACAGCATTGGAATATCTCAGTTGGTGGGAATCTTGCGTCTCAGCTCTGCACTTTCTTTCTAGAGAACCCCAATGTCCTCCCTCTCTTTTATCTTTTAGCTTGAGGGTTTTCCCTGCTGTATCCTAGGAGACCTCAGCATCCTGTCATTGCTTGTAGTAAACCAACAGTGGGAGTTATTTTATTTTTGCCGCTTTATTTTGAAGATTTGGACTATGTTTTTGCATTGGCATATACTAATTGTGCATCATGGAGAACTTCATACAGACAGTCTCTCTCAAGCATATCTATCATGTGCTCTGACAATATTCACCCTCTTATATTCTCTCATCCTCTTTCTTCCAAGCCTGCTCTCCCTTTCCCAGATTATCTTGTTTTTAATTTCATGAAATCCACCCCTCTATAGCTACATCTATATCATCTGCATCTATATCATCTGCATCTATATCATCTACATCTATATCATCTACATCTATATCATCT
>JAQHUG010000059.1:2205648-2247996 GCA_028555095.1 Dicrostonyx torquatus
GGGTTAGTGAAGATCTTCTCCCATTCAGTAGGATGGGTCTAGCATAAACCTGCAGGGCTCCAGCAGGGAAGCCCACCCCTTTGATCACTTTTACTACTCTTTGAGTGGGATGAGCTTTAAATGCAACTGATGAGGAAAGGCCTTTGGGCCAGCACATGGCTGCAGAGGAAGAGAAGTGGCCTTTTCCTTCTGTGAAAGAAAGTGGTGTTTCGGCTTCAGGCTTGAAGGTTTAAAGAACTGAAACCACTAGGGCTTGTGGCCTCTGGGTAGTTTTGTTTACACTGTGCTCAGGCCCCTTCTGGCTGCTGCCCAGAGACCCACTTTAGCTGGGGAAGAAAGGACTTTGTAAACCGCCTTCCATAAGGTCTTCGGGGGAATTGCTTCATGCAAATATCTCTGTCCCGAGAAGGCAGCATGCGGAGCGGGTGTTTTACTTTTGCTTTTCTCTTTCCAAATATGAAACTGTGAAGATGTCAGGAGACCAGTCACAAACTTGCTGCATGACTTCAAGCCATCAGCATGCCCCCTCACCCGTCTCCAGGAGAGCAAGGGTCCTCATGCCGGCCAGCAGGGCATGGGCTCTTGGTAAGCTTGGCTGACTTTAGTGTCCCGAAGCCTTCCTATAAGCATGGTTTGGAGGCCTAGACTGGGGCTTTACTGGTAGCAGTCTTGGTTAGTGGGCCAAAGCATGTGACCTGAAGTGCCGCTCCTGTTGTGTTCCTTACCGCCTCCAGGTGTGTGACCTTCTGCTCCTGCTGTGTTCCTTACCGCCTTCAGGTGTGCGACCTTCTGCTCACTGCTGATTCCTCTCATGGCCTCAACAGGACAGTGGCAAGGTGGCAGTCATACGACCTACCTGCAGTTCTATGTTGTCCCATGTGTAGAGACTTCCCAGCAACATCCCTGGTATCTTCCCCTTAGACACCAGTAACATTCCTTTCTCAACTTGTGACAACTAGAAGTGCCTCCAGATATTGCCACCTATGCCCTGGAGAACACTGATTTAGAAGCACAAAGCACCGTAATCCAGCACTTCATGCCACCACTATGTAAACATTCCCCTGTGCTTATCATCAGGCCTCACAGCATCCTTCTGAAGTGGGCATGACAGCCTCCATTTTGCAGCCGAGGTCAACAGGCTGCTAACAAACTGTGAACCTGGGATATAAACCCAAGTGGTTGCCACTTTAGAGCCTGGTCGCTTCACTACTTTGAATGTAATGGGGTAATCTTGCAGAGCAAGGCAGTGGGGCTTATTTACTAAAAAGCACTGGATCTGAGGTCTGGCAGAGTTGATTCAGAGACCTATGAGCGCATCTCTGTCCCTCTCATCATGATATTGGGGAAGATACAGGTTGCGGGAGGACGGGCTGGGAGCAGACGCACACCTGCAACCCGGCTTCCATTCATCCTCTGCAGGCCTGGATGTGGTGTGTCAGGGTGGACAGAAGTATCACCTCATCCCTGGTCTCACACTCTCTTGGATTTCTAGACCTTTCTTCTTAGATACAGTGCAGTATGAACAGCAGTTGACTGGGAAACTTTAACACGTGGGACGGGCAGAGCCACACTGACCCCTCTTAGGGGTCACCACAGTGGTCCTGGCATAATTCTAGTGGTCATTCTTAGCTTCTTACTTTCTATAATTGAGCAGTTACCAGGCACTGGTCCTCCCAACTCGCCAAGCATCTTTGATCCCTATCGCTTTCCCTCCAGGCTGGGCGGCCTCACCTCTCCCTTCTTCACCGACTTTGACATCCACCGTCCATTTGCCCATCCATCTAGAAAGATCCTCCTCGCTCTGCTTCTGTCCCGGCCTTGACTTTCTAGTCTTAAGATGAAGCTGAGCTTCCTAAGTAGCCTACAAAGCTCTTTTCATTCATCTTTTGATTTTTCTTCACCCTCACGTCTCTTCTTTTTCTGTGTTATCTCCATGTAGTGACTGGACTTCTCACGGTTCTCTTCAGTCATCTGAGTTTGTCTTTGTGTCATCTAAAACACCTCTCTGCAACACTGAGTTTGGCTTTGTTTATTAGTGATTTCCCCTTGGGGACACCCTCTGATGCCAGGCTTGTGTGTAGCATCCCACGGGGGTCACCCCATATGTTGCTCTGAACTTGTCTGTTGTTATGTCTGTCTCTCTCACCACACACACATGCTTTAAAAGCATTTAATATTCCTTTTTTTATTGTTAAAAGAAAAATTTACATTTACTCCCCTGTCCCAGGCCCTCCAGCTCTCCCACTACCCCACCGCCCTCCCCCTGCTTCCCTGATATGGGGCAGGATACCCTGCCCTGTGGAAAGCCCAAGGCCCTCCCCCCTCTATCTCGGCCTAAGAAGGTGTGCATCCATATAGAATTCCTTTTTAAATAATAATTTATATAATCCCAAGTCATTGACCTGCTCAGTAGGTAAAGGTGTTTGCCTCCAAGCCTGAAGACCTGACTTTCATCCTAGGTGCCCACGTGGTGAGAGTAGAGGACAAACTCTTTCGCGTCCCCATAATGCACACACAGCAAATAGGAAATGAAAGAATAAATAGGTAATCGCTCATACTCAGCACTGACATTGTCACAGTAAATGTTTGCGGCACACATGATTGGCAGCTGGGATTGTATGATTTTGAAGGTACTGTAGGAAGGATTGGGAAAACAGGCAGCAATCTGTTTCCAAGCTTGTCAGGATACGGCAAAAGAGTGATCAAAGTCAAGCCTGGAAATGGCTCAGGGGTCTCTCTCCCACCAAGACATCTTCAGCGACTTAACTGGAAGGGACCTGTTCAGTGGAAATGTGACCTTTGATGCTAAGATAGATGAGAAGCTGACTTTGCTACATGACGGGGAGACAGTGTCAGCTGGGAGGGTCAAAGCACCAGGGGCGACATGACCTGAGCCATGCTCGGGTCAGCCGTTAGCTCCGTGATCTGACCCACGCTCAGGTCAGCCGTTAGCTTGGCAAATCTGTCTGATGGAGTAGCTTGAAGAGCAGGCATTTGAGTGGTGCACAGCAGAACTTCGCAGTGTCCACAGCATGGCCTCCGGGCTGTCAGACAACTCCCTGTGGGAGCTATACTATACACGGGAGCATCTTTGGCTTCCACCTCTTAGCCGCCAACAGCATCCTCTCTGCTCTACAGTAACCGCCACGTGTGTGTGCAGACACACCGCGTTGTCCTGAGCGCCTTTGCCCTAGAGGTGTCAGTGGAGCCATCTGACGGAACTGTAGGAGCTCACCTGACTGAGGAAGAGCTGGGCTCTCATTCACTGAAGGCTTTTTTGTTGTTGTTTAAAATGAGATCTATTTGAATTTGACTTTCAAAAAAATAGCTTTCGCACTCTCTTCTGCTCTCCCTGTCCCCACGGATTGCAGCTTACTTTCTTTAAGGAACAGAACAATGCAAGCCTAGCAGTTTGTAGGCTCTTCCAGGTTAAGCTTCCATCATCGTAGCGATGGGAGGATGGGAAAGCCCAGACCTTGGATCAGAGACTAGTTATCTAACAATCAAAGTTGGGTGATAAAGGTGATAAACTGAGGCTCCCATTGCTTGTCTTCTCTCTAGAGACTGACCCATGAGCTTGAGAGGTTCTTGGAAGGAGTCTGCCTCATTCAGTCTCTTATTAGCTGTACTCTTTCCCAGCAGCTAAGACTGTTAGACCTGGAAAATGATTCTAGAGCTTTGTTACATTGGGGAAATCGAGGCTTAGAAGAGGGAGAACACTTGTATAAGGCCATATTGTCTGTGGGTCCTTGGTAACTTGTTTCTGGCATTCTTTCTCCCACTAACACTGTCTACCCCGCATCTACCAAGGCTTTGGCTGAACCCTGTTGTAGACGTCTGCTAGTGTTTTCTCTGATTCCACTGAAGAGACCAGTCACACGTGCTGCCTCTGGCTTCCTCTTTGCTGATGGGGCATTTGCATGCAAGGAGGACCTGAGCACATCAGCAAACAGTGTAGTTCCCCCCCTACAGCTCAGGGAACATTATGGAAGAAGGGGAAGGAGACTGTAAGAGCCGGAGGAGCAGCGGGTTTCTGTGAGACTGTGTCCCCTAGCGATGTCAGAAAGTCTCACCCGAACATGAGCCAGACAAGGAGAACAGTGAGCCAGCCCGGGAGGGGAGTGCTCACCACACACAACGATCACAGTCACTGAGGCCTGCTGAAAGCAGGAGAAGCAGTCTTTCCCAAGGAAGAGTACACCAGCTGATCATTCGCTACTGAATAGTCAGCCCTGGAAACATTGTACAGACGGAGTAGGCTGCAGCTGCGCTCCTAACATACACAAATATGGAAGTAACAGCAGTTAATGAAAGAGAGGCCACGAATTTGAAAGACAGTGAGTGGGGGTTTATGGGAGGATTTGGGTGGAAGGGGAAAATAATGTAATTATATTTACTCTCAAAAATAAAAAAAAAGAAATGATATGTTAAGGTCACCTTTCAAATGTTACAATTGCTACTGACTGAGATTGAAATCAGTGGAATAAAACTAATGGGAAGAACCCGAGGGCCTGAGCTAGGTCTAAATAGAGCTGCAGAGAAGCTGGACCCTTTTGGGAAACTCCCCTGTGTCTGGACGATAGTGATCCTCTCTCATGTAGGGTTGGGCTCTGGGGTTGTTTCCCATCATGCCATTTAGAGGAGTGAAACTGGGCTTTGGATTCAGGTTCAAAATCTACAGCTCACATCTTCACCACTGAGATAACTCGGTTTTGGATGTCCCTGTGGGCTGACCCTGATATCTAGATTATCAGTCTCACAACTATGATAGAAGTATGAGTGTGTGTGTGTGGGGGGGATTCACAATTTTCAGATGAGAAAACTGAATTGCAGAGAGTTTAAAACACAAGAGGGTAATAAGGAATAGAGCTGTAAGTCCAAGAGTCAGGGGGAGCCCATGTCATCTGACTCCCGATTGGACATACCTAAATTGAGATTATTATTAAATATTTAGGTATTACCTAACATCTATAAACTTTAATTTCTTAGTCTGTTGATTTGATGGTACCTCATTGAAAGAACCCCAAGGGGATTAATGAAATAATTCTTTAGAAATATTTTTAAAATTTTAATTGTATGTATATGGGCATTTTACCACATGAATATCTGGTGCCCACACTGGATTCTCTGGAACTTGTGTGACAGATGGTTGTAAGTTACCATGTGGGTGCTGGGATTGGAATGTTGGTCCTCTGGAAGAGGAGCCATTTTTCTTAATCGCTGAATTATCTCTCCAGCCCTAAGAATAATTCTTGGGTAGTATTTGGCACCTCTGCATATCCAGTCCATACTCAGTCTTCCTTTCTTCTTAAGTGCAGTGTTGGTCTAGGCAAGCTAATAAGTGACCATGTAAGTATGATTACATTTAATTAGCATATGATGAAGCAATGCCAGTTTTCTTTCCATTCCCACGGAGGGTCTGGAGGCAGAGAGAGAGTCAATGACATCAAAGAGTTGGCTGGGCCAGAATTTGCTTCATCATGGTTGACTCCACGGTGGCCCAGTGGTTCCCAGGCTGTGCTTGGTCCTTTACTGAAAGCCTCACTGAGCTGTAGAATCGCTCCTCTTCCTTTGGGCACGACTTGCACCTTTACAAACATGCTGGTTGTTTGCCTGACTTAGACCTCTTCTTGTTTTAGAGGCTAGTTCTTTGAGGGCCATCTGATTTTTATTAATTCTCAAGGACTCTAAAGTCAATTCTTGTTTTAGACTTGCTTCCATCCCTCCATGTCATGCCCCTGTGGGACCTTAGCACTTCAGACTAGGTGAAATCTTATTAAAGCTCTTCCTGGTGTGTCCCCAAGCACACAGCCAGCTCCATTTTCCCTATGCCCACTCCTCCATGACTCCCCAAAGACTCACAGCTTCCTCAACCCTCAGATTCTCTCTTTAACCCCTCAGGCTCCTGTTTGGCATCTTTAGATCTGTCGTCACCTAATCTTCTCTCCTAGGCCATGCCCACACATATGAGGACCATGTGGCATAAACAATCATATTTTTCCCGTGAAAACTTTAGAACTTGAAAGCCAATTCTCTTTGTATCTGCACCAGCCCAACATGGTGCCCCAAACTGGTGTGGCTGGTTGCCTAAGGAAAAATCAGGAAACTCAGCGTCACATCAAAGCAGGTGCTTTGGTGACCCTGACTGATCTCCTCCCAGTGTTTACAAACTTTGTGAGTCTCATTTACTGGCGACCTGTGGAAAGCAGTGTGATATTTCAAAGCTGACACTGGCTCTATGCACAAAAACACCGTGCTGGCCTGGAGGTCTAGGCAGAAGCTGCACGTGCAGCTGTTTTTCTTTATCAGCATGCCGTTCCCGCTCTCTGTGTGTGTCCTCCTGCCGCTTCAGACTCAAGGCTGGATTCCCAGAACACTCAGCACAGACGTGCCTGGGAAGTTGCCATCCTGTGAGTAAACGGAGAGAACAACTTTGGGAGGAAGAAGACATTTTGGGGCTTCAAGGAGAAATACGCGAGAGTTAGCTTGTGAGGGCAGAGACTGTTTTTCTCAGTCTCAGTGGGGTCTCTGTCATCACTTGACCCAGCAACATGAGAGCAACACTCACTCACTAAAAATGAATATGAGCTCCAGAAACGGTTAACCTAGCAGAAAACACGACTCCCACTTGAGCTGACACCTACCCAGTCATAAAAAGAGAAACTAAGGCTCTGGAAGGGAAAGAAATGTCTAGTTTCATAGTGGCCAATAATAGTATGTTAGTTTCCTTTTTATATACGGTAGTCCATACCCTGGTACCCACACAGTAGCTGGCTAAGACTGACTCTGCGGCACATCAGAACTGGATTCAGCTTGATCTCTGCTGTCTCGTGACTTTCAGGGCTGAGCAAATCAGAGTATGAAAGGGGAAGAAGGTCAAGGTCAGTAAGCAAACATAGTAATTGTATTAGTCATAGTTTTTACATTGTTGAAGAAAACTGATAGCAACTTAAGAAGAAATGTATTTTGGATTATGGGAAAGCGTAACACATCTCGGCAGACTAGGAATCAGAACAGAATGGTGCACATCTGGATTTATTATTTTTTAAATTTTATTTAGCTGCATAGCCCAGCTAATGGGATGGTGCTGTCTCCATTCAGGACGGATATTCGGTTACCCTCACAGATGCACTCAAATCCAGGTAGGCTGACAGGGAGGACATCCATCATAACTATCCTCTCTGGATTATTGCTTCATCTGCAAAATTACAGGAGTGGGGTGACCAGCTATAAAGAGGGCTGAAGACCCAAAAGGCTACGACAGCACTTTCATTAGTGTTTTAGGAGATGTTTGTTGAGGATAATCGTGGACGGTCGACTGTTAAGACCCTATTGCTGAAGATCCCTAAAGCATGGACCGCCTAGTTGGTACTCAGGAAACTGTTCCTTCTGACGAGTAGTGTCCACAGTGCTGGAAGCCAGTCATCAGTCTCACCCAGCTGTGAATCCTGCAAGCTACAGTAATGACACCCTGGTAAAATGTGCTCACTGGTACGATAGTGGCGTGGATGTTATGGGAGTAACCAACCACTTAAAATGAATTTAAGGCCCGCTTCGTGAGACGAAGCACATAAAACGCACTGGACTATAAACTGTTCATCAAGGTCAATTCAGTCATTGTTGGGTTCTTGTGACTCACGGGTTACAGAAGTGTGCAGTGGCCAAGGTGGAGGCATCTGCAAGAGCTTTGCACGCAGACTGGTGATGTGTGCTGCTGGGAAGTGGAGAGAATGCCACTGCCGTGTGCAGAGCTAGGAGAGCTGCGCAGTCAGTACTGTTTTCTGGACGAGCATCTTGGAAAGACTGCAAGTTGAAAATTTGGGCCAAAAATATTCACAAAGTCTGGGAAAGAAATGAAGAATGATAAAGAGTATTGGGGCTGAATGCTTCTGAGAACCAGCTTTTTTAAAAAAAGAGTTTCTAGGAACTAGTTAACCCATGACTCCTTAGAGTTCTATGATACTGGATAAGATGTCCCTGTAAGAACCAGACAATGCTTCTGTTACTCCGGGAAACAAAAATGGCTGTAACCATTTTCTATGCATAGAATTGATTCATTGGCATAGAGGGATAATTTTTCTTTCCCTTACCATTTCCATGCTTCCCCCTTTCTTTCTCTTGTCCAGTTGCTCTTAAAAAGACTTCTAAATAAAAGTGCTGACAAAGGATATTTTTGTTTTGTTTTGAATCTTAGATTAGTAGATATCACTATGATGTTGGTTATGGGTTTATTAGGTGGAATCTTGTTCACAATATAGTTACAAAGTAAAATATATAAGAATAAATTTAACCAAGGAAGTGAAATATTTCTATAATGAGAATTGCAAAACTCACATGAAAGAAAATAAAGAGGAACACACACAGACACACAAATATAGAAATAAACAACAACAACATAAATGATCAAGATTGGCCCAAGAGCAGTGTGTTTATAGCTAATTGATCATCCCCGCCTCCCAGGGCTCAGGGATCATTGTGAAAGGGAGCAGAAAGAATAGTGGTTGACCCCAAGGAACCTGTGTCTTCCAGCAGGACAGCTGCCTATAGAAACTCACGGAAGTCATGACATCATGTATACGACCTTTGAGAGCTCAAGACAGCAAATCCCAGCATGGAGTGAAGAGGTGGGCCCAAAGTCTGCTCCGAGTAGAGGTGCTGTGAGCGATTCATAGCTGCTGGGGGAGGTGCAGACAGTCTTACTTAAGAGTGGAGCCCCTGTAAGGGGATCATGCTTCAGTGGAAGGACACACATCTAAGACCATGTAGGCAGCACAAAGTGGACTTGATGGTAGGGAAAAAAGGACCCAAAAGTTGGGGGAGCAGGGAAGGGTGTGTGTGGCCCTGGGAGGAGTTGAGGAAAGGGGGTGAATGTGACCAAAATGCTTGCGTGACTTCTCAAAGAACCAACAAACTTAGACAAAAACAAACCAAAGATTTCAACATGAGACCGGAAACTATGAAAGTGTGAGGAGGGACCGGGTCCAGGGAAGGTAGTAAAGTCACATTAGTGAGACGGCTCAGTGGGTAAGCATGCTGCTGCTGAGTTTGATTTCTGGAACTTTCATGAAGAAGGAGATAAGAGGCTCCGGGAGTTGTCCTCTATCGTCCAGATGCACAGATGTGTGCACATGTGTGTGCAGGAAACACGAATAAATAAAGGCAGTAAAATATTTGAATAAGAATATAAAAGCAAGATATGAAGAAAAAAGTGGTCATATCACAAATGGGATCATATTGTTAAAGTAACCGTTTACAGCCAGAGGAATCAAGGGCAGCACAATAAAACCCACAGAACCGACCAAGTAACCCGGGCTCCTGGGCTCACAGAGACTGAACTGAGAATCTGGGAGACTGCATGGGGCCAGCCTGTAGCTTTTTTTATTTTAATGGAAGTCCCAACAGAGGGAACAGGGCTGTCTCTGACCCTGTTGTCTGCTTTTAGGACCCATTCCTTCTACTGGGTTACCTTGTCCAACCTTAATAGGAGAGGGTGTGTCTAGACTCACTGCAGCTTGTTATGCCATGGCTGGTTGAAATCCATGGGATGCCAGCCTGTGTTTGAAGAGAAACAGAGGAGAACTGGGTAGGGTGGATGGGTGGGGGAGGAAAATAAGGAGGGGAAAACGTTCATGAGAGCGAAGAAATAATCCTCAGATAAAGAAAAACATGAGTCACCTGGCAGTGGATTAATGCTTTAAACATGCAAGAAATCCGAAAATAACAATAAAATATACTTAAAATAGGACTGAACACTAATCCAAGGAATAGTTTCAAGTAGCCAACACATCATAGATCATATTTAACTTTATTAGCCATTAGAGAGATACAAGTCAAAACCACAATTTGATAATATCTTTAGTTTTGAAAGGCTATCTCTCTCTCTCTCTCTCTCTCTCTCTCTCTCTCTCTCTCTGTCTCTCTCTCTCTCTGTCACATACACACACACCAAATGCTGGTGAGGATGTGGAGAAAAGGAACCCATAGACTGTTGGTGAGGATGTAAATTTATGCCGTTATTAGAGCGAACAGTCTAGAGGTTCTCTATGAAACTAGAACCAAATCTATCGTAGAATGTAGCAGCCTCCCCTCTGAGTGCACCTGGGCCAGATGCATCCGTTTACCAGAGGCACCTGCTTGTTACTGCACCATTTAGAACTGCTAGCATTTAGAATACACTTAGTTACTCATTAATAGGTGAATGGATGAAGAATGTGGTTTATTTATACAACAAAAAATTATTCACATATGAAAGATTTCATTATTTGCAGGAAAATGGATGAAGCTAAAGGCTAAATTCACAGAGTGCAGCAGTCACTGCTAGAGGCAGCGAGGAGGGAACCAGGCTGGCGATGGTTAGAGCACAGGCGTCCTAAGACACTCAGACAAAAGAGGTAACTTAGCTTTGAAGTTTAGAACTGGGGAAGGTGAGTACAGTTTATAGAAACATATGCTATACTCATGAGCTACTAGGAAGCCTCCAAATCCAAAGAAATGAGAACTAGGAGCCATGACTCATACTCAAACTAATCAGAATCAGTATCTATTGCACACACACATTAAATAGCATTCATTCCCTATAAATAAAAGCATAATTATTCTAAGAAAAGTCTACAAAAATGATATGGAAATGCAACTACCCCAAATTGACCGTATATGTACGTTTTAAATTTCACACTAAGTAACATAAATTTGTACAATTAAAAGAAAAATTAAAAATCTTATAAAAGCGAATGCTCTTTGAAATGAGACTTGGGAATGGAAGAGGCCTCTACTCAGAGGAGAAGGAATAACTGGGGGCAGGTGGCAATGTTTTTAAAGGACAGGTAGCATTCATACAGGCAGCCTGAGTTCTTGGGCACAATAGTGACTTGGAACATCTTGAGGAGGAGAAGGGGTGAGAGGAGTGGGGTGGTGTTCAGACCCTAAGAGCCAACCGATTAGGCTCAGAGGACTTTTGTCCCTGAGGGCAGCAATAAGCCATGGAAAGCAGTAGGTGAGTGGGACTGCATGACAGATGCATCTCAACGCATCACTCTAGCGGCTATAGGGGTTGCTGGGAGGTAAGAGGGGCTGGAGTAGATCCCCCTGTCCAGTCAAGACCTGACACATGCAGGAGCTAGAGGCTTGGGATGTATGTGGGAGAGGCAGCAGGAAAAATTAGAAGGAAGAAATACTGCAAATATTTAAATTTAAAAACTCCAAATATTTCTACAGTGGCCTTAAAGACAAGAATGGGGCATAGCCTTGGCTGGGATTATGGGTGCCTTGGGACTGCCATTTCGTGAGTTCCCTGTAATTCTGTTGGCTGTTGTCTTAGGGTTTTTTTTGCTGTAATGAAAGCTACGTTGGGAGGAAAGGGTTTATTTCACCCTAAAAATCTTGGGCCACACTCCATCGCTGAGGTTATCCACGGCAGGAGCTCAGGGAATGCTCCTTACTGGCTTGCTCGCTGAGGCTGCTCAACCTGCTTTCTTACATATTTCAGACTACCTGCCCAGAGACGGCCCTTCCCACAGCCAGCCATTGAGACAATAACCCACAGGCTTACCAAAGACCAATCTTATGGAGATGTTTTCTTAACGGAGAATGCCTCTTTCCAATGACTCCAGCTTGTGTCAAGTTGACATATTACTAGTCAACACAGTCGGGTGTTTGGCAGGAAGAAATATTACAACCTCTGTAAGAAACTGCTGAAGGTGGTGAAACTCAGGTAAGGAACTTGAGGAATGCGGCCTGAGGCTGGAGATTTCGATCGTGGCAAAATGACCTCAGATGTGGAAGAGTGTTGGAAACTGTCATGGTTCGGATGCCGGTGTCCTCTCCTACAGAAACTTAAAGGTCAGCTTGGTAGTGTTAGTTGGGTTGCTTAAAAAGATGAGCAAGTCTTGAGCCCTCCCTCATGAGTGGGTGCAGGTCTTGCCACAGAGGTCTCCCATGGCTTTCAGCACCTTCTTCTCTTCAGATTTTCACCATGTAAGGACACAGAGTTCATCTCCTCTGGGGGAAGCACCAGTGAAGTGCCATCTTTTAAGCAAAGAGCATCATAAGATACCTGAACTTACTGGTGCTTTTGAATGTACAGAATTCTCAGAAATACATTTCTGGCCTTTATATGCTAGTTAGTCTCAGGTCTTTTGTTATAGTCGTATTGACTGGACTAAGGCAGAAGTTTTATATCGAGTCTTCTCAATGCCTCCTCAGCTGGCCACTAAGCAACCGTCCACTCTTTGCTTGCAAGAAGATGGCTATCTCCCACCTAGACTGTCTGTCTGTGCTTTTAATATTTCATATCTACCCACCAATACAATTTCAACCTGTCTCAGGCAGAGAAAGCTGTGTCTTTCATAGAGCTGTCTAAGAATTCTTACACAAAACAGGTGATTAGTGATGGCGTTGCCACGGCCAGCCAGTGCCTTGATAGAAACTGATTTTAATTTTTTTCTCATTCAAAGTTTAATAGTATCTCAAGCTGCTTGTCAAACAAAGCAGAGACATAACTGAACTCCAGAAGGAGCTTTCCGATTGCACAGGGCTGCGGCAGCAGAGAACTCTAATGCCGGCAGAGGAGTGGGGCTGTATACAGGAAGAAAAGACACAGGGTCTGGGTTGAGAAAAGTCAAATTGTGTGTGTGTGTGTGTGTGTGTGTGCGCGCGCGCGTGTGATGTCTGTGCACCAACAGGGGTATACTCATGACTGCTAGAACACATGATCATTCTCAGCGGTGTGCACTGGAAGCAGTTAAGAAATAAGGAACTTGCATCAGTGAGTGTGGCCCGAGCATGGAAAAGCATTGTGGCAATGACTTTAAGAATGATGGGCTATGTCAGTCCTGCTTCCCTTATCTTCCTCCTACTCCAAACCTCTTCTTCCTGGTTTCTTACATTGTCATTTATCTAACTGCCTTCTTCCTCCTTCCTTCCACACCCGCTCTTTCTTACTCCAGGTTTCTGTCTCTTTCTCCACATAGAAGCAAAGCCTTAGCCTTCCATGATGTCTCACAGATCACAAAGCCAAATGGAACACATGGTCTCATCAACCTCACAGCCACACATGGAGATCGGTGCTGTCCCCATTCTGTAGATGATGAAAACAGAGGACGAGAACTATGAGATCACTTCTCTAAGCCACATAGCCATAGGGAGGCAGAGGCAAGATGGTGGCTTGTGGTTTTTTTCTTCCAACTTTACAAGTCACAGGAATTCCAAAATGACAGCTTGCACTGCATTTCCCCAAACAAGAACCAAACCTTCTCCACTTTCAAGGACCCCAAAGTACAGCTTCTTTCTCCTAAGAAGATTTTCTAGAGAACATCCAAGGAATATTTTTCTTGAGACTTACCTTGACTTGTGCGGAAGCCCTCCTTTAAGACACTGAAATCTTGATGTTCCAGACCGTTTGTATGTAACAGTGTTCCCACAGAAGCTGGGCTTAGAGTCTGGAGTCAGCACACCCTGGCTCATTTGTTAGATTTTCAGGAGTTTTGTGAGCTGCTGGTTGAACAAAGCAGACTTCTAAAAAATCAAGTCATTTCTAAATAAGTGAATTATATCAAGAACATAGATCGGAAGTAGCCTAAGTTCACTATTTCTTGATTATTTCTCTATGATTTATCACTGCTCTATGACCTCTGTAGTCCTGAGGTGACTCACATGTTGTATGTGAGCAGAAAAAAATAAGAACACTACCGTGCTTTTGTTTATCTCTTCCTAGGTCTGAGTTCAGTGACGTTCTACTGAGAATTGGAATTAGCTATAAGAAAGTATTTATTTATACTCTGGAAATTGGCAAAAGCTATTAACACAGGCCTTTCTTTCTCAGGTAACCATCTGTTAAACATTAACCAGCCCATTGATGGCCAAAGGACTGAGGTTAACAGTGAATCCCTCGCTTTCTTATCTTTCTTCCTGACATGAACTTGGGCAGGAGAGAGAATGGGATCTCCTGAGAATGGAGAGGAAGTGGTTCATGCCTCCCTTCCTCCACGTTGGTGGTGCTGAAAAACCAGCAGTGGTATAAATTATTAACAACACCGTGGGCTCCAGACTCATTCATGGCCATGGAGAAACAAGAGGTCAGCTACCTTTCATCTAAATAAATCACTAATTCCAAATAGCATTCAGATTTGGGGGGGATTTATTAATTCAAATATTTTTGACTATGTTTTGTGTGCTTCATGTAACTTTAAGTGCTTGGAGCCTAGAAGCAGACATGACAGACAAGATACTTCATTTCTAAGTTACCGTGAGACTGGCGGGGAGTCTTAAGCTTGGTGAGACAGCTAAACAAGTGGCACCTTCCCAGGGATCTCAGGGCAGGCTTGGAGATTATGTTTAGCAAACTGGGTGAACCACCTAGGAGAGAGGGAGGGACCATCATGTCCTCTCCTGTCATCACCAGACCTTGTCTGGACCTGGCAATCTCCACCCTTGTCTTTTCTTTCTTCTCCTTAGTAAGATTGGTCATCAGCTGTATAAGTTACTAGTTCTGCAAGAAAGGAAATATGGCCCTGGGCTTGGCCCATGGATTATTTCCTCTTTTGGGTAAAGGGGATGGAAAGAGGGGTTTACATAATTTCCTCATGTTGTGTCTTTCTCTTTAGCTGTGTGACTTAAATCCAGCCCCTTGGGCAGACTTCTTCCATAGAGCAGTCAAGCATGTGACGATGCCTTTCATAGCCTGGCTCTGAGGCTAGAGAGGAGGCGTCTAATCTCATCCTTGTCTTGGGGAGTGGAATCAAGGCTAGCAGTTTGCTTTACTTTTTAAAGAGAAATACCAGGCCATTCTAGAAGACCTGATTCTAGCCCTACTCAGATTGCCGGTTGGTGATACTTATTGAGCCTTCCCTTTGTCTGGGAACTAGGCAGTGGGGCTCTCTTGGGTGCATTTCCTTTGATCTAGGTCACACTGGCTTGCTTGGGCTAGCTGGAGTTACTCCTCACATCATGATGAGAGCAGAAACCTCTTGAGAAGCCTGGAAGCCCACAGAGGAAAGTCCCTTGGGAAACCTGATTATCGACCATGTCTGACCATGGTAGTTTTAGTTGTGATTGGTTTCTACTTTTCTGAAGGTTGGACATTCCATGCCTGCTTCTCTCTTCCTCTTGCCACTTGAAAGGGAGGTGATAATTGGTTGCATTTGGAAAGTATGCCCAGCAGATGGCATCTATTCCAGTGGGATGGTGAGAGGAGCACGTTGGCAGTAGGAAATGCCATGCCAGGAGTCTAGAATGTCACAGGGGAAAGCACCCAAGGGAGCCTGTGTAGTGTAAGCATGGAGAGTCCCCACTTGGGTAGGGAGGGGTGCAGGGCAGGTAACGTAAGCCAACATTCCTCACACTCCCATCAAGGACAGAGCTTGATCTTCCTTGATAGGGCTCCCCAAAGAAGGTCTTACTTTGGCAATTCAGGGTAGTGGGATGCTGCCAAGCTGGAAACCCACCCAGAATGCAGCAGTGTCTGTGTTCTCTGGGTCTCCTGACTTCGTATTACTTTTGGCTGTTTAGCTTCCAGAAAGAGCTATCAATCCCTCCATTGGGACATTTTTGCTGTTCTACCATCGGGCTGCCTGAAAAACCCTGGTTTGGAAGATGGTTTCCACTAACAGTGTGTTTTCCTAGTTTCCATGCCTTAAATACTGGGCGATTAGAGCTTCCAAACTGTATGCAATTATTTGAGGTCCAGCATGCGTGCCCAGCACATAGTCAAAGGAATTCATTCCGCTTGGAAGTGCAATGATAAGTGTTCTTGTTGCGTTTAGATTCTCTTATAACTTCACACTGAGCAGGGAAGAAAACCCAAGTACACCGAGCACTACTGCAGCATCTGCCTCGCTAACTCCACATGGCTTCTGTATCCCAGTTTGCGGAAAATTCATGAAAGTCTTTCCAGAATCCCTTTTCTCATGTGACCCTCGATCTCTGGAGTCTCCCCTGCCTCTGGCTTCTCAGTGCATGTTACGACGGCTGTGCCACCATCAGTGTAAACTCACAGTGTGTAAAGATCAGGTTTTCTTTGTGTTGTCCTGTCATCCGTTCTGAAAGGCGCTGACTGCTCCTTGTGCAACCGCTCAGCTAGCCCGACCATTTGGACCTTCAGTTGATCTTCAGTTGATCCTCTGTCTTCATCATCAAATCTGGAAGGATTCCTAGATGTGTCTCAATCTTCCTATAGATTGCAATCATTTTCCTGCCCCTGCCTTTAGCTCTTGATCCCTTTCTTAGTTAACTCAGATTGAAAAATCAGAACATCACCTAGTGACATATTTTGGGTGATAAATGTGTTGTGAAGGCCGAGAAAAGAAGTCTGAGATCAACATGCCAGCAAGTTCTTGTGCAGGTCTGCTCGCTGGCTCGCGGACAGCCCCTTTGTGCTGTGCAGCATGAGGGAGCTGGCTGCTGGACCCTGTTTGTTAGGAGCACTGATCCTATTCCCCATGGCTCCACCCTCTTCTATCTTCTTTCTCTTCCCCAGTTTCCCAGTTCATCTCTGTTTTGTCTTTACCAGTTTCAACATTCCCTCTTCTGTGTTCAGAGCACATGTATCCCATTGCCCCACACACGTAAGGCCTCTGCTCCCCTCCCAAAACATCGTCTTTTTATATATTCGATTTAAATTTAAAAATATGAAAATTTGAAGGCATGATTTACACATGAGAGGGAATATGTGACATTTATCCTTGGAGGCATATATTACCTCGGTCAATATACGACTTATAATGGTAGTTATCTTACTTAGTTGTTGCTACTATAGCAGGATGCCTAAGCCTAAGCAATTTTTAAAGAATAGACATTTGTTTCTGAATGTTCTGGAGGAGATAAAGGTAATCACAGATCAACATTTGGTAAAGCTTCACTCCGTGCCTCAGAGATGGTTTTTTGGGCATGTCCTTCCACCTTCTGGGGTGTAATTCACATGAAGGCCCCTTGGCTGCCCATTCTTACAGCTTCACCTTTCATACTGTTGTCCCAGGGATTAGATTTTAAAGGTGGAGCTTGGAGGGGACACAGGCTTCCCAATCACAGCACAATTCTTTGTAATTTCCAAAAAGCTTCCATGGCTTTCCACTGTATAGAAAGACACGTCCGCATTATGTTCTCTACTTGTTCTTGGCCGTAGCATGAACTTGGGGCCAGGTCAGACCCTTGAATTCCCCTTCAATACTTGGTTGGTTCCAATATTTCTGCTTTTGGTCACACGGAAAATAATTTGAAAGTTGAGATTGCTAAAGAAACTGGATTTTCACTAGAGAGCAAAGAAACTACCTAGTTCTCCTTAAATCAGAATAAGAAACAAAAATCAGTGTACAGTATGATGGCGTCAATTGTCAGCTTGTCACCTGCAACAGGAAAAGTAACTAAGACAGATACAAATGACAAATATTGTGAAATATTTTGTATTCCATGTCACGGCTTATGGCAGCCAGAAATCAGTCTGGTTCATAAGTGAACAGGATTGGACGATGGCCGCAGTTTGCAAATGTATGGATTTCAGAGTGACAACTGAAAAATCAGAAAGACAGGGAGGCTGGAGGGTTCCTCTGTACATGAGGGAATGTTGTAAGTAGGCTTCACTTACACATTCTCAGACTTACGGGTTTATTATACTTAAAAAGTTAAAAGCTGGGCTGGGGAGGTAGTCCAGTGGGAAAGTGTGTGCCTTTGGAACCAGAACCCGTAGGAAACCAGGTGTGGTGGCGTGTGCCTTTGATCAAACCCTGAAACTCGGACATCAACCTCTACTGAAATCTATGGGCTTCATGTTCAGTGAGAAACTATGTTTCAAAAAAAATGACAATACTACCTACAAGAATCCTAAACGAACAAGAACCTCAGAACCAAGCAATGAGAGACCTCCTTTTGAGTGACTCTCAATAATACAATAATACACCATTGCTGGTGTCCTTAGATGCCTCTCAGTAATGACACCCACATAATGGTGGCAACAAATAGCTGTCTAAGGGGACTTAAGGCCCACTCAAAAGGAGAAAAATCATACCTGGTACTTGAAACCTAGGCAACTATGCGGGGCCAGTGGGATAATTTATTTTAGAAGAGTCTCTGCCACTATTTTCCTGCAGCATAGTTTCTTAACTACACCCTAAGCCTTAGATCCTCAGACAAGTGTTGCTACCACTGCCCACTAAAAGAGCTTCTCTTTATAGCAAATGCAGACAATTAGAGAAAGCCACAGAATGGTGCCATCCACATTTGGGGGTGGGTCTTCCCTCATCAGTGAGCCCAATCTAGATAATCTCCCAGAAACACACCCACAGATTTATTTGCATGATGATTCTAATCACAGGCATCTTCATTCAGGGCTGACCACACATGCCTGAGGTATGGAGCCAAGACTGGAATGGAGGAAAGGGGTGTAAGCTCCAGACCCTTCAGCTACATTTCAGAAGGAGTGTGGACTGGAAGGAAGGGCGGGATGTAAAGTAAACTGGTGGTGTTGGTGGGAGCTTGGCGTCAGGCTGTCATAGTGGTGTCAGTCCCTTAGGAGGCGTCAGTGCCCCAGGAACTTGGACGGAATTTGCAGTCGGTTTCCTGGGGACCTTCAAGGGCATTGTGTTTGAAGCTGTGAGGGCGATAACTGGGCTACACAAAGAGTAGCAAGTCAGAGCAGTTCAGGAGTTGCTTATAATCTAGAGCAGTGGTTGCATACTCTTTGCCAAATCTCTATCTCCAAAAATATGTACATTATGATTCATAACAGCAGCAAAACCACAGTTATGAAGTAGCAATGAGGATAAGTTTATGACTGGGGGTCACCACACATGAGGAGTGGCAGTTATGTGTAGAGAGCAATCCAAAAACATGTCTGTCCTAGGTTATCATTAGCATGGTGAGATGCTATAATCAAAAGCTCACGATCAGAGGAAGTCAGGGCAGGAACCCAGACCGGGACAAGTGCTGCTCACTGTCTTGCTCTTATACCCACTTTGAACACCCTGTGGACACCTCAAGGAAGCGTCATGGTGACTGCAGACATGTATAGTCAAAGGCCTCCGCCTCCGGCAGGCACTACCGCAGTCACAACAGTTTCAAACGTGATGCCACGTGTTTTACTGTTAAAATCCCAGGAAACTCTAGCTGACCCCAAAGACATTTTTTAACCCAAAACAGAGGGTCCAGGCAAAGCCCTCACCTGGTACACCACCATCAGATCTGTGACTACTGCTGCAAATACAGCCTTTCATTCGTGACCTTCTGTGGTTGGTGCAATCACGAGCTCTGTAGAAGCAGGTTCCTCCGTTCAGTTTGTAAGGGAAGCCAGGAGATAATCTTTCTGTAGTTTTAGCTGATGTTGCAAAAAAATATTCCCAAATAAAATTCTCTTGGATGATCTTTTCTTGCCTGCTTTTGAGTTTCTCCATTACAGAGGGGGCTGAACTGGGCGTGGGGGAGGAGACAGAGAGAAGGGGGCTGCAGCAAGGAAGGCAAAGCCAGTGATGACATCAACAGGGGTGAGAGGCAGCCGGAGAGCTGGGCAGAGGGACTGGGATGGACATGACCAGGCAGATAAGAGTTGGAGGAAGTAGAGGGCTGAGGAGTGGAGAACCGTGGCTGGAGAAATGAGAAGCTGTGAAGAGACAAGGAGAAGGAACTTCGGGCCGAGGCTGCTGTGCCCACAGGCCCGGAGTTGGTGATGTGTCCCACCGTAGGACCGAGGGTTTCAGCACCCGGAGCCTGTAGAGAGGTAAAGCACTAGACTGTGTTCTTGTCCCCAGGCTGTGCTGTGCCCATGCTGACAGAAGCCAAGGATTAATGACAGCCAAATACCGAGCTGCTGGTGCCCAGAAAGATAAGCTTCTAACCTTGGTGCCAGAAACAGTAGTCTCTAGCTTCTAAGGGATCTGCTCTGAGTTTGCTAGCCCATGCCGAGGCTTTAGGTGCTTTCTCAGGACTGCCAGCCATGGAGAAGAGCTTCTCTTTGTCTACCCATGACTTCTAGCTGGGTAGAGCGAAAAGACCCCAACCAGAAGATGGTAGGAACTAGAAATGAAGTCAGAGTTGCTGGTTAAAGGCCAAGTGAAAGGTTCTTTCCTGCTGGTCCCTTTTCCTTCAAGGCCTCTCTCCACCAAAGCATCTTCCCAGCTGGGAGCAGCACAATGCGTGTGCTTCAGAAACACAGAAGCGTGTGCTTCAGAAACACAGAAGCGTGTGCTTCAGAAACACAGAAGCGTGTGCTTCCTTTGCTGCAGAAATGCTGTGCATCAGCCGGTTCCAGAATACTCGTCTAGCCCAGAGGTCGGCGGGATTCGCAGGACCCCATGATCCAAGGGCTGCTGTTGCCCTTGGCTAGACTCCCTCATGAAGTTGTGACTCAGAAGCTTGCTGACCCGGGGTAAACTCACATTTCTGGGGCTCAGCCAACTTTATTAGTTGATGCAAGCAACGGCAGTGTAGATTTGACTTACAGTCACATTTCTCAGTTTTTTAAAAAATGTTTCCTTTCTGTTTTAGGACCTTGCTGCCGAGTCATTATTCTATATGAGACAGCTGTGACACTTTCCCAGACCTTTCTTATTTTTGATGACTTTCACTATTTTGACATATACTGTAGTAATCCCTGCACTGAGGCTAGCCTAAAGGTTTTCTTCTGGTCAGATTAGAGATTAGGGTTTGGGACAAAGTACCATAGAAGTAAAATGTCATTTCCATCCTGTCATATCAAGAATGAAGCCGGGTGGTGGTGGCACACACCTTTAATTCCAGTGCTTGGGAGGCAGAGGCAGGAGGATCTCTGTGAGTTCAAGGCCAGCCTGGTTTATAAGAGCTAGATCCAAAACAAGTACCAAAGCCACACAGAGAAACCCTGTCTCAAAAAACCAAAAAAATAAAAAAAGAATTAATCAGTTTAATCATTACATTACACTTCTCAGTGAGTCTTCTAGAAGGACTTAGTTTTAATTCTATAAACTGTATGTGGAAGAACGTATTTATGAATCTCTTCAAATTCTTTCAGAAAAATTTTAAAGATTTATTTTTATTTCTATTTTTGTGTGTGCCATGTGTGTGCAGGTGCTTTCTGAGGCAGAAGTGTGAGGGAGTGAATGGGGCCCTCTGGAACTGGGGCTGTAGGCAGCCATGAGCTGCCCAATGTAGGTACAGAGTTCTGGTCCAGCAACAGAGAATTCCGGCTCTCCAGAAGAGCATTGCACTCTTCAGCGACTGAGCCACCACTCTAGCCCCTAAAACTTTTAAAATTACATTTATCTTTTTAGTGGGTGCATTTGCCATGATGTGTTCGGAAGTCAGAGGACAGCGTGTGGGATCTGTTCTCTGCTTTCCAGGGGTCAGACTCAGCCTATCAGGCTGCCTGCAGTGCCCACCTAACAGACCCAAGTTTCTTCAAATTCTAAGAGGATCTCATTCTGTTTTTAAAAATGTTCTATTTAATTTTTAATTATGTGTGTCATTTTGGGGGGTATATGCCCGTGAATGAGCTGCCTGGAGGCCAGAGAAGTGTGCAGGATGCCTTCCAGATGAAGTGACAGAGAATGTGAGCGCCCTGGTGTGGATGCTGGGAACCAACATGGAGTCATCCCTCTAGCCTAAACATCACTGTTTTCATTGCCACTGGGTTAAAAACAAAAGGTGTAAGATTTTAAGTGGATCAGTTATTACAAGAATAAAAACTAGGATTACTTTCCCCTCAAAAGGTGTAAGATTTTAAGTGGATCAGTTATTACAAGAATAAAAACTAGGATTACTTTCCCCTAACAAACATAAAATGAATAAATATGAATTCTTAAAGCAAAGAGCGAAGGACGGGGCTCTAAGTTAGGTAAAGACCATCACTAGGCAATGTGCATCTTTCTAGCTGAAAGACTCTGCTCAGAGTTTCTATCATCAGACAACCCTTTTCATGATGACTGGCTCTAAGAGTTAATTTTATTCCAGTAAGCTTTCCTCTCTACTTTGACTAATGCTTTCCTTTCCCCCAGTCACTTCTTATCTTTAGAAAAATGATATTATCTACACTAGCACTGCTCATTTTCAAAAGCACTCATGGCAAGAATTTTTAATAGTTGTATTCTTCACTTCCTGCCAGAAAAGTGTGGGGCCTCTGCTTTCAATTACAATAGCAACCCAAACCAAATTTAGATGCTGGACATATAATTCTTAAGTCCTACATTCTAGGACCACAGAGGATAGGAGAGTAGGCAGAGAGCGTTCACTGGCTCACCAAATATGTTTAAGCATCAGTATGAGCTAGGCTGTGCCACAGCCAGGAGACAGTGAGTCAGTGACTTTCCTGAAAGATAAGGAAATGTGTGTGTGTGTGTGTGTGTGTGTGTGTGTGTGTGTGTGTGTGAGAGAGAGAGAGAGAGAGAGAGAGAGAGAGAGAGAGAGAGACTGTTACAGGTGGAGGGAAAACCAAATCCCTTAAGTCTGCACATCTGCAGATGTGGCACATCTGGGAGAAGGATAACACAATCTCCCTGTTTATCTTGAGAGTTCAGGGTCAGGGTGGGGCCTCCCTGCAGAGAGTGACTGTTGAGCTTGTGTGTAAGGAGTGAGCCACCCAAACAAGGGCAGGACTTAGTCACTGCCTGAAAGGCACTGAGGAAGAGAGCACTTGATTCTTCAAGAAAAAGATAAATTGCTCAGATGAACCAGTGTGTATTGGTTGGAGAACGGAAAGGTCCAGGCAGAGGAGAATAAGGGAGTGGGGTGGGATGGTGACAAGAATTCCAGGTCTACTAACCACCAGTTCCAGCCTTGAAAGAATTAGTTAGCATCTCTGGACTGTTGCTTCTTCTTCTTTCTTCTTCTTCCATTTCATCTTAACGTGAGTATGATAATATGGGTCCTGCAGCATGCACTGCTTTGAGAGTTAAATGAGGAAAGTTGGAGGACTGCCTAGCATGGCATTGGCAGCTAGGAAGAGCTTAGCAAGAAGGAGTGGGTTATAATTATACACATTTGGGTTAGAAGCAGTATTAATTCAGTGACTGAAGTAGCAAGCTTTTGACAGTCTTTGGATTTCCTGGAGAGCGTCTGCCCTGGCACCATTCTGAGTTCATCTTGATAGTCACAGGCTAGGTGTAGAAGGAAAGGGAGATCATCTCTTTTAGAGTCCATACACAAAAGGGAGACCCAGTGCCTACCTTGGCTTGAATGGGGGTGGATGAAGGACCTTACAGAGGTTAGTCCAAGTGGGAGACATTTCCCATTTATGCTCCACTGAGAAATTTTACACAGATATTCCCATCTCTCTCCCTTGCCTTTGGCCACTCCTGAAATGAAGATTCCTGTGATTGGAAGCAAGTAGTAGTGTTCTACTGATTTCCAAAGGGGTTGTACCAGTTTGCACTCCCACCAGCAATGCAGAAGTGTTCCCTTTACCCCACATCCTCTCCAGCATAAGTTGTCATCAGTGTTTTTGATTGTAGCCATTCTTACAGGTTTAAGATGGAATCTCAGAGTTGTTTTGATTTGCATTTCTCTGATGGCTAAGGATGTTGAGCATCTCCTTAAGTGTCTTTCAGCCATTTTAGATTTTTCTGTTGAGTGTTCTCTGTCTGTACTCCATTTTTTATTGGATTTTTTTTTGATGACCAATTTCTTGAGTTCTTTGTATATTTCATAGATCAGCTCTCTGTCTGATGTGGGATTGGTGAAGATATTATCCCATTCTGTAGGCTGCCATTTTGTCTTGTTGACCATGTCCTTTGCTTCTCAGTTTCAGGAGGTCCCATTTATTGTTTCTCTCAGTGTCTGTGCTGCTGGGATTATATTTAGGAAGTGGTCTTCTGTGCCAATGCATTCAAGTGTACTTCCCACTTTCTCTTCTATGAGGTTCAGTGTGGTTGGTTTTATGTTGAGGTCTTTGATCCATTTGGACTTGAGTTTTGTGCATGGTGATAGATATGGATCTATTTTCATTCTTCTACAGGTTAATATACAGTTATGACAGCACCATTTGTTGAATATGCTTTCTTTGCTCCATTTTATATTTTTTACTTCTTTGTCAAAAATCAGGTGTTCGTAGGTGTGTGGATTGATATCCAGGTCTTTGATTTGGTTTCACTGGTCGTCCTGTCTATTTTTATGCCAATACCAGGCTGTTATGCCAAAACCACTCTGTAGTAGAGTTTGAAGTCAGGGATTGTGATGCCTCCAGAAGTTCCTTTATTGTACAGGATTGTTTTGGCTATCAATATATTTTGGTTTTTCCATATGAAGTTGAGTATTGTTCTAAGAATTTTTCATACCACAAGGACATGTGCTCAACTATGTTCATAGCAGCATTATTTGTCATAGCCAGAGCCTAGGAACAATTTAAATGTCCCTTAACAGAAGAATTAATAAGGAAAATGTGGTACATTTACACAATAGAGTACTACATAGCAGAAAAAATAATGACATCTTGAAATTTGTGGGCAAATGGATGCATCTAGAAAATATATTGAATGAGTTAACCCAGACCCAGAAAGACAAATATGTACTCACTCATTAGGTGTGTTTTAGACATAAAACAAAGAAAGAACAGTGTACAGTTTTCGATTCCAGAGGACCTAGATAACAAAAAAGACAGTAAATGGGGCATACATAAATTAGTCTACATGGAAAGTGGAAAAAGACAAGGCCTCCTGAGTAAATTGGGAGCGTGGAGATCATAGAAGGTAGAAAGGGAGGGGGGAAGGAAGGAGGGGAGTGGATAAAAATATAACTCAATAAAAACAATAAAAATAAATAAAAGACAAAAATAATAGTTCTCTACCTGTTTTCTGTTAAGTGCCATATTATGTTGCCCCAAATTCTATGTGTGATTTTGTCTTCTCAATTATGTGGTTGACTCTGGGTGTGCAGAATTTCAGCAAAACAGAGAATTCCATGTTTTGACCTCCGCAGGAGAGAAAGGAGCCCGTGGAGGCCAACTGCTTATCCAGCTCCCATTCAGATGCTTCTCAGAGCCCTGGGGTAGTTGCCTTTGTGCAGAGACACATGGTAAAGATGGCAGGAGCTTTGCATGGCATTTCTTCCTCCTCCTTTTTTCATTAAATGGCCAAACCAGCAGTTGATCTGGTATCCCTATTAGTCATCCTATCGTCTGGCTATTGTCCAACTAGTCCTGCCTAAATACCATCTACTTGATTCCTAGTCAGAATCCTTAATCTTGACTGTCTTTGCCAACTGCTCTTCTCTACCAGGCTAGATCCTGCTCTGACTGCATTAAAGTTAGTTGGGGGTCAGATGCTCTTCCAGTATCCCATTGGTGGCCACTCTCCCAGGCCAAGTTAACCTATGATTCTTTTTGCCTCTGTTGTCCCAAGATCCATGGCAAGCCCTAGGCTGGGAACTCATGGAACACTAGGACCCTGTGGTGCCTGTGTCAATGATCCAAGACATCATCATAGGGATACAGAAATAAAAGAATAAAGAGAAGAATTAATTAATAAAATAATAGTATATGGAAACGACAATAGAATATGTTTCTTGGTATTGTAGGGCACTTCACAGGCAAGTTTCTTGAAAGCTTTTTAGTCTTCGTAACATTTTAGTAAAAATTACATTAAATTTTAATTGCTTAGGAGCCTGGAGACACAGCCCAGTGGTTGTAGGTGGTGGCTGTGTGCACAAGACCCTAGGTTCAATTCAAAGCACTGTAAAAGGATTACCATTTAAATAGTCACTCATAGTAACCAATGTTTCCTGGAAACACCTTATAATTTACAAATGGGTAAGAAGCAAAGCAAAACCCCTGTAACCCCACCACATAGACAACATAGCTATATTTTGTTCTATATATCCTTATGTTTCTAATAAGTGTAGATTAGTCATTTCAATTATTATATATTTTATAACTCTCCTTTAATCGTTACAGTTATCACCAACATCCTTCTTGCCATTAGTCTTGTTTTAATAATTGTATGATGTCTACTGAAGGTGAAACATAACCAGATAGTTGTCTTATTTAATGATTTCTCTCGATTCTGGCCACTCAGTGGCTTCTAATTTTTTTCCTCTGTTATGATTTACTTCATAATGAACATTTTGCAGCTAAGTACTTCCGTACTTTTATCTTTTTTTCTTTCCATTTTTAGAATATGTCCCTAGAAATAAAAGAACAGATGCTCCTGAGCTTATGGTGAGGGGAGATTGAAAACACCTAGCACAGGTTGAAAATCAAAGCTGAATAATACACTTTACATGTTTAGCACCGTACTTCTCAATGTTCCTGCTGCTGCAACCTCTTAATATATATAGCTCCTCATAGAGTTAGTTTTGCTGCTACTTTATAACTGTAATTTTGCTACTATTTTGAATTGTAATGTAAATATATGATACGTGGATGGTCTTGGGTGACCTTTGTGGAAAGATCATTTGACCTACAGGTTGAGATCCTCGGTTTAACCCCTCAGAACCCTGAGAGCACGGTTGTTTTGCTCTTGGAATTGCACAGCTCACTTTGCAGCTGCTCTCCAGTGTTGCAAGAGCGCATCACATTACAGTTAAACTCCCGAAGCATACTAGCTCAAAACTCAGCGCCTTCTTAGATCACTTATATACATAGGGGCTTAATATATCATAACACATATAATTAATATAAATTAATGAAATACACAAATAATAGAATGAAATTTGCATTATAACATCTGTAACTCTCACATAAATTTTAAATAATTGCTTATACTACTCAATGCAATGTAAGTAAATACAAGATAATTAACTTGTCCATGCAGATTCATTTTTTCCAAGATATTTTTGTTCTGTGGTTTGTTGAATCTGTTATTGTGAAACCCATGAACAGAGATGTGCAACTGTATGGTTTCTAGGGAAAACATGGCTATAGGAGGGTCAAAAAAATCATTATCTCAAACTACAATCAATTGGAGACTATCTGTAAAGGTCTCAAAGACATGTATTTGATTTTCAATACCTTTGGTGAAGACTTACTCTTTGCCAAAGAAATTCATTACTATCAACACTCCTATTAAATCAGCTTCTTGATACCATCTTGTGCTGTCATTATTTTCAATATTTGGCAGTTACTGAGTGGAGAGGGGATCTTATTGGAAGGTGCAGAGTATTGATGAATAATGACATTGAGCATCCATCCTACAAGACAATCTCGTTACTTAAGTTTTTGCTTTCTTTTTGTGAGTTACTCTACTTATATTCCCAGTTTTCATGTGGCTAGTATGTGTTTTTGCCTAGCAACCACAATAATACTAAGACTTACAGGGCCTGCTATTTACTAAATCATTTGATACTGTGAATAACTCTAACATTTGAAATAAGAGTTCTAGTTCTCTGAAGACATGCGATGCCTTTTCCAACACTGCTTGCCAGAAAAATGTGATTTTCATTTTGTAGAGAATCTGAGGCAAGGAGGCATCATGAGTTAAGACACCGAGCTGTGAAGAGGAGCACTGGAGTTAACTTCATCTGTCAGCATGCTTTTGAACAAAACCTGCATGGCGTTGTTAGCATTTTTTTCCTCACATGTGAAATACAATACCATGGGACGGGGGTGATAACTTAGTAAACGGCTGGCTGTGCAAGCATGAGGACTCAAGCTAAAGACCTAGAAGCCATGTGAAAACAAACGCCTGCCCTGGGGATGCACACTTATAATCCCAAACTGGTGGGGTAGAAACAGGCAAATTCCTGGGGCCCATGGGATAGACAACCTATATAACTCAGAAAACTTTAGGCCAATGAGAGGCCATGTCTCAAAAAACAAGGTCGTGGCATAAGTCTTCAATCCCAACACTCAGGAGGCAGAGGCAGAGGATGGATCTCTGTGAGTTCCAGGACAGCCAGGGATACACAGAGAAACCTTGCCTCAAAACAAACAAACAAACAAACAATGAAGGTTATTGGTTCCAGAAGAATGTCAAAAGTCACTTAAGTTTGTCTTGTTTGTCTTCTGGCATTGACTAATGGACACACACGTGTATGTGTACACGCATACTCAGCTGCATAGCTCAGAGGCATGTATGAGCACACAATCACACAGATTCAGAGATAGAATGATATAAATATAATCACACACATCTTTTATTTATGTCCTGACTATTGGGAATCTGTGTCTTCAGGGTTGCTTGTGAAAGTAATCCACAAACATATAAAAGATATGGGTAATGACAAACAGTGCAGCTCATTCTTGGCCCTGTCTCCAGTTACCCAGAAGTTGGGAAGGATTTTACAGCCATTCTTCTCTTCTTTTGTTTCTGTGTTCAGCACCATAATAAGAAAGTATCTCACTACTATAAGGTGTTATGAATATTCATTTATATTTTCTTACTACTTTGTGGTCCGTTTTAACCCTAAATTTTAATGCTGTGGGATTTATTTTGACTTCACAGAATGGTATACAATTCTTCCTTTTTTATTCACTGTGTAGTTAACATTTAAATTTTAAATCTGGAGAGAAAGCAGGGAGTATTTTGTGTTCAATTGCGGAGCCCAAGAGGATTAATTATAGAGAAATAAAATGGGAAAAGATGCCAGTGCTGAGGGTGCCACAGGAAGTGGTAGAGACACCAGGAGACTCTGAAGAAGCTAACATACAGTACAGAGCAGCGGTAACTGAGTCACGGGGCAGAATGTAGGTTAATAGAGACAGGTTAATTTAAGATATGAAGGCTATCATAATTAATAACTGTCTCCTTGTTTGTGAGCTGGCAGTTTATAAAAAGTCTGACTACATCATGATAGTCTGGCATAATGGGAGGATAAGGCAACAGTGGAAAGGACTAGTAATGAATGAAATTAGTTTACATGAGACATTTCATGTAGATTTCACTCAATAATCAAAACACATCGCCTTAGCAATAATAGAACTGTATCGTCATGGATGGGCATTATGGGAATATGAACATCTTCCGTTTATTCTGTGCAGGAGGGACAAAAGGACGGCACTTGAGTAAGCAAACAAACGAGAAGGGCACAGGAGTGATCCAAAGGGAGGAGAGGTTCTCTGAGGCTTCACAGCTGGTACAGGAAAGCAGGCTGTTGTTCTCCTAGTAAAAGAACCCCAAAGATTAGGGACAACTGGAAATCAGAGGAGAGCACTGTGTGCTGGACCAAGGCCATATGTGGAATGAAAGAAAAAATGAAAAAGAGAACAGGTTTGGAATTTTCCTGGTGCAGTCTCCTACTGAACATTTCCAACTCTCCTCTAAGATCTTGGCTTCCCAGTTCACATTGGAATGTGTCACCAGTTGAACACTGTGAGTCTGCAGAGTTGTAATCCTCATCTCTGAGTCCCAAGACGGGCCACATATCGAAGGCCTCCAAGACACTAGCCCTGAGATCAGAAGGCTTTCACCCACGATTATTGAAGAGAATCCCCTGCATTGTTCTTCCTTAGTTATACCAGTGGAGGGAATCTAGCTGGGAGAATCGGCTGGGAGTGGCCCTGTGAGCTTCTCTCTTGTTAATCAGTTATTGTTGGAACCAATCACATAAAAATTGTGAGTTCCTTGTAGCTTAAATTAACCTGTCTCTATTAACCTACATTCTGCCCCTTGACTCAGTTACCGCTGCTCTGCACTGTATGCCAGGCTTCTTCAGAGTCTTCTGGTGTCTCTCCCTTTGTTCTTCCCAGAGTACTCTCTCTCCCCAGAAGTCCTGCCTAGACTCTCCTGCCTAGCTATTGGCCATTTAGCTGTTTATTAAACAAATAAGAAGATGCCTTAGGCAAAGACACATTTTTACAGTGTATACAAATACCCCACAACATCATGGTCCAATCTTGCACTTTTTTGTTGTGGTTTTCCCTCTTACCACGTCTTCTTGGTTTGATCATGTTCATCTTTCAACCCTCCTTCTCAACATTTCCATGTGGGTAGTCTTCCTGGTTGCTTCAAGCCATGATGATCTTCTTTTGCCTTTTTTATAATTAATTTTATTGTCTTCATTTGTTTGTCTGGAGTATTTTGCCTATGTCTCCATTTCTTAGTTGTGGAACTCAATGCTATTCTTTGGACGAGGGACTTACATAGTTTGTTGTCTCCATTTCATTTTTCCTGAGGTTTACATGCTGTCGATATTCAGCACACACTCACCAAATCTGTCAGTGCTCAGTAAGCATTCAGCATTAACAATTCTTCTTGGTTGCCATTAACCCAGGGGTCAACTTAAATTTAATTGCCACTTAGAAGTTTCTAGAGCAATACTAATTAATATTATATGCACAAAAGCTTTCAGGAGAAGGAGCCATTTTCAGGACTTGTTTAAAAGTCCTGAATTAGATTTTCAAGACTCATTTTGAATTTTTAAGTAGCAATCTTGTATTGATACCTCAGTGAATTCACCCTTTCATAGTAAGTCTGTCTTAAGTCAGGTTTAAAAGAACAACTGCACACAAGTCTTTATAAGCCATACTAAGTTATGAATAATGAGGTAAACAGACATATCCTTTTAATCATATAAAAGATATACAACAGTCTATTTGCTGTTTGGTGTGTTATTTTAAGTATTCAACTTATGTTAATGTATTTAATCCTTAGAATGCTTCTAAGAGATAGCTAAAGATTATCATTTTCTTCTTCGTTGTATTGAGACAGCAGCTTTCTATGTAATCAGGGCTGACCTCAAACCTTTGATCCTCCTGTCTCAGATCCCCAGTGCTAGGATTAGAAGAGTGTACCACCATTCCTGGCTTCTGTTATCCTTTTGTCTGACTAGAACACATGCTGATATAGAGGGTTCTTTCATAAAGAAGGTAGGACATAAAAGTTAAAAGAAACATGACAGAACCAAAAGCTCTGTGCTTCTATGATGAATATTCTGGTCCACAAAAGAAATAAGTTGTTGATTTTAAGATCCACTGAGAGGATGCTGCTGTGGAATTTCTCTTTAATTCTACACAGGTGTGTTACATTTGTTGATGTTTTGAAGTTACCTTACCTGTGTAAAAGTATGTTACAGTGTTTATTTAATAAAGTAAAGAGCACCTGATTGGTGTAATAAAAGCTGAATGGCCAATAGCTAGGCAGCAGAAAAACAGGCAGGGCTGCTGGGCTGAGAGAACAAGTAGGAGAGGAAATCTAGGCTCCAGAGGGAGAAGAGAACAGGAAGAAAGAGAGGGAGACACCTGGGCCGTCAGCCAGGAAGTCGTCAGCCGTCCAGGCATGGAAGAAGCAGGAAGAGTAGGCCCTACAGGATGAAAAAAACATAAAGAGCCCTGAGGCAAAACATAGATGAGGAGAAACTGGTTAGTCATGCGAGCGAGTGGGACAAGCACAAGACAGGGCTGAGCGTTCACAAGTATTAAGAATCTCCACGTCATGGTTTGGAAGTTGGTTGGTGGCCTCAAAGGAAGCGTGCTACTGTACACACTCGAGTTTGTTTGCCATGACATCCTACTGTGTGAATATTTATCCCAGTGACAGTAAGTCACACCTCATCAGAGCAGAAAATGAATTCTTTGATCATTTTTTTATTGCTTTTAAAATTTGTACTAGGGAAAAATGGGGTCAACGGTCCTCAAAGTGTGGTCTGGGGACCCTTGGGTGTCCTTAAGACACTGAGGACCCATGGATGCTCCAAAGACACTTCTAAGATTATCTTCATAAAAATGAAGATTCAGGGTCCATGTGGCCAACGCGCTCTATTATATGGCCACAAACTAAAGGCAGGAGCAGATGTGAGAAAACACCTTACTCCTGCCATACCAAACATTAAAGAAATTTGAAAATAAAAGTAAAATGTCCATTTCGTTCATCAAGTTATTTTGTCTTGAGAAAGTTTTTTTTTTTATAACATGTTAATTATATTGACCTTTTAACATCTGGTGGGTATAATTTATTTCAAAATAAAAAATACATTTTAAAGGCTTATTTTATTTTCAATTTTGTGTATGTGTGCAGGTATGTGCATATGTTACATGTGCCTGTAGGGACCAGAAGAAGACATCAGATCCCGTGGATCTGCGAACCTCACAATGTAGCTGCTGAAACTCAACTCTGTCCTCTGCCCGAGTAGCACGTGCTCTTAGCTGCTGTGCCATCTTGCCTGCTAGCCCAATATAAATATTTTAAGTGGTCATTTAAAATCTTAATTTAGTCAGCATTAATAAATACAATCCATATACAGAGAAGCATAATTGATAAGATGAATAGCATTTGAACTAAGTTACTCATTATATTAAGTTAAAGTATAAATGAACCAGAATTCTGAACTCTCCTCGGGAGGCTAGAGGAGACGCAAGTCTTTAATTGCACGTAGACTATTCTTTTTTTCTTTCCGCCCAGAAATTTATTTACTTAATTCGTTGACTGAGAATTTCTTACATATAGATAACATGTTTTGATCAGATATACCCCATCCACCACTCCCCGTGAACTCCAGGTTCCCCTTCTTTCCTGTTTTAAGTTTATGTTTTCCTTTTTTTTTTTTTTTATGGTTCTGGAGTTTGAGCCCAGAATTTGGCAAACGCTCTTCTGAGGAGCTACACCTCTTCCTTACACTGGTTTCTGAAATCATAATTCAGTTCTCTTTGTGTGCTTAAATAATTAAACTTGAAATGCATTTTGCCCTGTGGGTTCATTTGATTTAAAATTTTACTTATGTACGCAATGTTTATTTCTGAATCCTATTATACAGTCGGTACTCAGTGTTGGAAGCTGAAAGGGGCATGGGAATGCCTGCCATCAAGGAGCCCGATTTGGTGTTCAGTCTTAAGGGTTCTGTTCTCTGTCAGCTGCTTAGCAAGGCTCCCAGGCAGTTGTTAACAAGGGAGCTAGGAAGCCATGTGGGCTCTTCTATGAAAATCCAGCTGAATACAACTCAGAAAATGTTCCCCAGCAGGACTGTAGTCGGTTTTTGTTTTTACTCTTTCCTGTTTGGAGGCCTGCCACCCAGCTCCCAATTAAATACACAAAGACTTATTCTTCCTTATGAATGTCTGCTCTTAGTTTAGCTTATTTGTAAGCAGCTTTTCTTAAATGATCTCAGCTACCTTTTCCCTCTGGGCTTTCACCTTTCTCTATTCTATGTACCTCTCTTTCCTTCCTACTCCGTGGCTGGGTGCGTGGCTGGGTGCGTGGCTGGGTGCGTGGCTGGGTGTGAGGTCCGTGGCTGGATGCGTGGCTGGGTGCATGGCTGGGTGCCTGGCTGGGTGTGAGGTCTGTGGCTGGACACATGGCTGGGTGTGAGGTCCGTGGCTGGACACATGGCTGGGTGTGAGGTCTGTGGCTGGACGCATGGCTGGGTGTGAGGTCTGTGGCTGGACGCATGGCTGGGTGTGAGGTCTGTGGCTGGACACATGGCTGGGTGTGAGGTTCGTGGCTGGATGCGTGGCTGGGTGTGTGGCTGGGTGCGTGGCTGGGTGTGCAGTCCCTGGTGTGCTGCTCTCCTTTCCTCACTACCCCCCCTTCGCTCACTCTTCTCCTCTTATTTATTCTCTTTGCCCACCTGCCCCGCCTATTTCTCTCCCCTGCCTAGCAATTGGTGTTCATCTCCTTATTAGATCAATCACGTGTTTTAGACAGGCGAAGTAACCCGGCTTGACACAGTTAAACAAAGGCAACCTAAAAGAATGCAACACATCTTTGCATCATTAAACAAATATTCCACAGCCTAAGTTCTTTAACTAATATTCCACAACACAGGTCTCAGGACGCAGAGTCCAAGGAATGGAGAGATCCATGCATACTGACATGAAAAAGATATTTGGGTCTGGTGTGGACTTGAGGCTCAGAAAGCAGACAGACTGAGACTGAACAGCTAAGCCAAACTGAGCAGCTGTCACTGTCAGGCTGAATGTGGAGAGGTGGGCATGCTTATAGAAGTGAGATCGCTGCTCCCTGTGCACAAGATGCGGGCTGTGGCAGGAGCCTGGCAGCGCAGACACTGGAGGGGAATTTTGGGCCCACACTAGCCCTTTTGCCTATGGTCGCTTTCTTATGTCTTTTGGATTACTGCAAGATGTCTCTCTTGGGAGTGCTTAAATGTCCATGCCATCATCCCGTGCTTCCCAAACTTTCCCACATCACAAGCATTAACTGGAAGGGCTTAGTTATGGACACAAGAGTCAGTCAGTCCTGGATGTGCTGATTTCAGGAGGGTCCTGCGGTTCCGAGTCCTCATCAAGATGTCCAGGAAGTCTTTAAAACTCCCAACAGCTTGGGAGATGACTCAGAGATTAAGGGCACCTGCTGCCAAGGCTGATGATCCAAATTCACCAGAACCCACATGGTGGAAGGAGGGCACCCATTCCTGAGAGCTGTCCTCCCTCCCCTACAGGTGTGCTGTGGGACGACACATCTCCCCAAACCAACCACAGACACATGAATATTATAGTCAGGTTTGAGAAGACAGCTACAATCCAGCTACTAACTCCAAAGCTGTGCGCTAGGGGACTTAAAAGAAAACCCAATGTGTTCATTAAACCCTTGTCACAGTGACCCAATCTAACAAGATGAGAATGGTAACGATAAATGTAAGCTAGCGATAATTAGGACACTATGATAAAACTCTTGGGAATTCACTATGTTCTCCTTAGCCTCAGCATCCTGGCTCCTCTGGGAAATCACGGCTGACCTCATTGCTGGTCATTTCCTGGTTTTCCGATGCATACTGAGAGCACGGCATTAGGGTTGGGGTATGACTAGTGGTGCTGGAAGAGGGGGAGGGATGACAGCTTACTGGTGGGGAGGGAAGGCGAGGTCGCGTTTGGTCGGGGTTGTCAAGTTCACGCCAGTTCATGGCCAAGGTTAAGAGCATGGATTGCTCTTAACTGAGGCCAAGTGGAAAACGAGGCTCTAGGCTCCACTTGACTGGAAACTTTGAAATGCTTCAGGGAGACAAATCACAGCAGTGCTCTCATTTGTTCCGAGAACTCCCCGAGTAACTGTGAAGCTTGTGCTGTTTGAGCCCACGGAAGAGCAGCTCGGTTCTACTGCAGTGGTTTTCAGCTTGGGAAATTATGGACACCACATTTTGGGGACACCTGAGTCAGAAGATATCAGGGATATCAACCATCTCACCCTTTTCTGTTTGTCCTTACACAGCCTGGTCTGGCAATCAGCAGACATGAGCTTCAAGATGCCTGAAGGGTGACCTAGGGCAAGCTCCTGCCTATTCTCAGTCTCCTCCGTAGCCTGCTTAAAGAAAGCTGCGTGGATCCCTTGTGCTTGGGATATTGCAAAACAGAACACTGTCATGACACCATTTCACAGAACAGAGATGATTTAGTGAAGACCTTACTCTGCCTTCCTGGCACTTTCATAGATCTAATGGGTACAAATTCAAAAGAAAAAAAAAACATAATTTCACACTTACTTCTTTAGAAGCAAACTAAACTCCAGAAAGAACAAGTATCACACCCCCACACTTTTAAAAGTACCTACATGATGAAATTTTACCCCGTTTTAGAAAACAAAACCCTAATAGTTTTTCTAGGAAAAATTGTATTGACCTGAACTGTCCAGTATAATATCAGTGATTCATGTCTAGCTACTGAATGCTTGAAATACGGCTGATTTGAATTCAGCTCGGATATAACGCAAGTTGTATTTCAAAGACTCCTGAAAAATATATAATTCATTCATTTGTTTATATTGATTAATGTTTTAACTGTAATATTTTCTCATATTGGGCTAAAAAAATGTTGAAATTAATGTTATCCCTTTCATTTTGACTTGCTAGAATGTGACTCTAGATATATTTAAAATTTCATGTGTGTTTCATATGTGGGGCTTCCATTTTATATAGATATAAATGTGTGTGTGTGTGTGTGTGTGTGTGTGTATGTCCGGTGTGTATGTGTACCTGAGTGAAGGTGCCTGCAGAGGCCAGAAGAGGGCATCAAATCCCTTGAACCTGGAGTTATAGGCAGCTTTGAGCCACTGTGTGGGTGCTAGGAACCCAGCTCTGGTTCTCTGCAAGAGCACTTTCAACTCCAGCCACTGCACGATATTCTGTACGTGGTATGCTTTCCAATGTATTATGTTTAAAAAACAAAGTAAAAATGATAACAATCACCAAACTTCATGATGGAATTATATAGAAAAAGAAAATCAAATTGCAAACTGTGCATTTAAGTTAGTGATTGATGGGGAGGACCCAGTCGATTGCAGGTGGTGCTGTTCCTGGACTGGTGGTCCTGGTTTCTATAACAAAGAAGGCTGATAAAGCAAAGAGAAACAAACCATAAGCAGCACCCACCCATGGCCTCTATATTAACGCCTATTTCCAGGTTCCTGCCCGGTTTGAGTTCCTCTCCTGCATGACTTCCTTTAGTGATGGGCTGCAGTGTGGATGTGTGAGCCAAATAAACCCTCTCCTTCCCAACTTGCTTTGACTCATGGTGTTTCATTGCTGCAATAGAAACCCTGACTAAGAAGAAGTGGCTACCAGAAGTAAAATATTGCAGCGACGGTACTAACCATGCTGGGTTTTGTTTTTGTTTTTTTGGATTGTGGAAGGACTGGAATATTGGGCTCGAAATGTCATGGAGCGTTGAGAACTCAGTGAAATGTTTTGTACGAGCTTGGAAGATAATGTTGAGAGCAGTGCAGATCATGGAAGCCTGGCTTGTGAAGTTTCAGAGGGAAGCAAAGATTCCACTGGGCCTTTTGTGTGAAGACTCCGTGTTTCTGGTCAGCTGAGCAAGAGACCAAAAACAGGAAAGTAAAACTTTTGCTTTGCTGGGACGACTGATGCTCCTCAGGGTCAGCAACAAGAAACTCTGTTCCAGAGGCAGCCAAGGTCATCCTCGAGCGGGACCACAGCTTCTGAGTGCTGACCCTGAGGGACTACTTCCAAGAAGACTTCACCTCAATGAAACGGGCCTCTTCTTAATCACGGCTCATTCTTCAACCCCAGCTGACTGTCATCAGCTGTTCCGCTGAGGAGGGATGAAGAAGAGGAAAAATGTGAGATGATATGAGGAGGGACCGTTACACTTACTTGTTGCTTGAATGTTGGGTATTAGTGAAGATGAGATTCCTGGTTTGGTCAGTAAAATTGATGGTCACAAAAATTAGTAAGGAAGCCCAGAAAAAGGGAGGCAAGGGAAAGAATATCCTAAAGTAGTGAGGTATAGACAGTTAAACTTTGAAATGGCAAGAAGAAAATGTTACAACTCCATTTGGAAGAGAGCTATCTGAATTAGAGGGAGATAAAGTCGTTACAGCTTATATTTGGCATTTGAGTTGATTGTCATCTGGGAGCTAATGGTGGAAAAGACCTTCCAAAGAACTCCAAGTTGGAGGAGGAGAGGGACCAGGATAATAGTTATATAGATGTTGAAACTAGGAATATTTAAGACAGCTAAGTTTCTGAGAAAGACGTCTCATTTAGGTGAGTGGGAAAAGCCAACTTAGTGTGGGATTATAGAAGCCAAGAGCGATGCATATGAAACACAGATATTGAAAGGCTGAGTAACGACAACAGGAGATGTGACCTGAATTTACAGACATGGGCTTTGTTGGCTCGTGATGTGCAGAGCAGGTTTGGTTGGGTGGTAAGGCAAGAGTCAGGGTAATTAAGAGTAAAGGTTGATCCTGAAGTCCCCTGTTGTTCCATATTTCTAGATGTGTTATGGTTAATTCCTATGCAGATATCTCTGCTGTGTATTTTGTATATATATTTTATGAATTAAGGCACAGGTACAACTAAGTATCCATTTCTTTCCATAAGACACTATATTAAGTATGTGAACATTAAGGGAAAGTGTTGAGGTGGGTTTAAAAACAGAGCACATGAAGTTGGAAGGTGGTGGAATGCTAGGACAAGAATTAGAAGAGAAGGGTTAGGGAATTAATTTGATCTAAATCCATTGTTGCATGTGTGAGATTTTCAAATAAGAATTTAGGTATATATGTTTACTTACTAATGAGAATCACTTAGAAGAGGTGAGGTGAAAATCAACCATGCTTCAGCAAAGAAAGAAAGAAAATACAATACAGTTCTGTAGAAGGAAGGGAGGGGGTCATTGTAATGATTTCTGTCTCTTTAAGAGACAAACCACGCCAACTCCCTTCCTGCCTGCAGCCTCCAGCACTCTCTCTCTTCCTGTTCCCCCTCTAGGAGAGGCAGCTGCTGACTCTCCTCTCTCCTCTCTTCCCCCCCTCTCCTTCTTTCTCTTCTCTCTCTTTCTCTCTCTCCTCTTCTCCCCTTCTCCCTTTCCCTCCATAACCCTAATAAATGTTCAACTTTACATGGTGCATCCATCTCTCTCTTGCCTGCCCACCTGCCTGCCGCCACAAGGCTGGGAACCAGGCACATGGATGTCTCGGGCACCTGCCCTGCATGGGACTGACTGGGACTGGCTGTTTTGGGACTCACTGGCCTCTTTGGGACCCACTGTCCCCTGCCTGCTGGGGAATCCGCGACAAAAGCACAACAGTCATTAAATAGGATTTTAAACCCAAAAGGACATTTGATCCTTATTTGGCCCAAAGGATACTTTCTCCATCACACAGGTTAAAAGAAGGAAAAAATGGGCCGATACTGTGGGCTTAAACATAGGTGGGATATTGAGAGTTTGATTGTGATAACTTTTATTTGTCTTAAGTATGAGACAAGGTCATCAGCTGAAACTAGATGGAGAAGGTGGTGTGAGAAGGAGAGTGGAGAAAAAGTCACTTAGTAAGTGGAAAAAGGAGCCTGTCATCTTTCTGGTGCTAGTGAGTGGTTAGAGTTAGGGTTAGGGATCCTTAGACCCTAATGATGATGGAAAATACATCATCTCAGTTGTGTAGCTGTTTTCTCTATATATCTAGCATTACACAGATGGTTTGGGACAGTCTGAGAGAAAGGAGGTGTTGTGGCTGACGCTTTCAAGCATATGTGGAAAAAGGGATGTAGACGAAGGGATATTTGCAAGGAAGCATTTTAAACGATTATAAATGAGATCTGTCAATGTGCATGAAAGGTGAGTCTGGAGAGGCAGAGGGATGGTGGGAAAAAGATGGAGACTGGAGGGTAAGGCCAAATAATTACCACAGAAGTGTGGGTGCCGTTCTAGTTTATGATGATCTGGAATGATGGGAGATGTTAGGCCAGAAGAGGAAGTTGGAAGGTCTAGGATTTGACTGTGAAATTGGGTAGCTCAGATAGAGTGGAAGGAGGAGAGGAACAGAGAGGCCAGGATGCTCAGTGGTTGTTTCCTCATATGGATTCTGAAACTTAAGATGTGTAGCATGGATGTTGGGATAAAGAAGAAAGCTGAATCAGGCCTTCAGCATTGTGAGGGAGTTGTTAGGAAGTCAGTAGATTATAATAATAAGGTAGTGTTGCTTGAATTTTATATTTATTCATCCAAGGGAAGATATTAATGAGTAATAAGAGAAACAATTCCACCCGAGTTTAGTTTTATAAACGAGTATACTTTTTAGAATTACTTATAGTAATGAATCAAATGTGGCTGCACTGACAGAGGCCCACCCTACAACACCTAACTATCCCTTGCTTGATTCTTCTATGACATTCCCTGAACTTTGAAGGGAGGTGATATAAATGTCTAGTTATTTTTCTCCATTTGTGGTCAGTATGCCACAACAAAAGTCACTTACTCTCAGGAGTTTGACTAGTCATGGGTCTTTATAGTAAGTACTGCTGCTGTCAAAAAAAGAAGTTTCTCCCATGACTAAATCTGACAGCAACAGTCATCTGTGGGTGTATATAAACACACATGTTTGAAAGCCATATTTCATTACATTTATAGTAATGACAGTGTCTTCCACAGCCACAGGTTTTTGTCTTAGCTAACAGTATCAAATGTGTGTCTATTCATGTAGAGTGAGATTTGTGTACACTGAGAAAAGCATTGGATACACCTTTAACAATTGTGCCACTACTTCATCAACAGACTGATCTTGCCTTGTACGTTAGTTGTTGCTCTGGTTGTGAACCCATACAACCTATGCTCACCTGGGCAGACATAACCTCAGCTGAGGAATTGCTTCAATCAGAGTGACCTCTGGTCATTGTCTGATCTTCACTGAGGATTGATGTGGGATGGCCCAGCTCCCACAATATGGTTGGTATTAAACCGAGCAACCTGAGCTATATAAGAAAAAGCTGAACCTGAACCCCTGGAAGTATTCCTTTATGGTTGCTGTGTCAGTTTCTGCCCTGACTTCTCTCATGATGGACTGTGACTTGAAATCATAAGCCACAAAAAGTATTTTCTCATCCAAGTTGCTTTTCCTCAGAGAAAAGCAACTTATCATAGCAATAAATAAAAGCAATCTTATCATAGCAATAAATCAATGGAGAACAGCAGTGTAATACCCTAGGCTTATAATTTAGCAAAATTATTAGTGATAATTCTTCCGCAGCAACTTGTAGTCTTCTGGTACTACAATCCAAAGGAGTCCAGTTACAACCTGACATCTACAAAGTGAGTGGTGTCTTCACAATATGGCCTTATATTATCCAGTTTTGAAATTTAATCAACCACAGTAACAATAACCTTATGGCGTGTGTGGCCTCAGAAATCTCCCAGGCAAACAATTCAGAAGGAGGGCATCACTACTTGGGGATTTCTTGGGGGAGCCTTTTTCAACCCTAGGAGCTGCCTTCATTTATTAAGGCATTTGCAAGACACTCAGGGTTAGAATTACATAAAGAAACCTTTCCAACAGAGGGTGAGAAATTCTTTTTAAATTGATTTTTACTGAGCTGTACATTTTTCTCTGCTCCCCTCCCTGCCTCTCCACTTCAACCCTCTCCCATGGCCCCCATGCTCCCAATTTACTCAGGAGATCTTCTCTTTTTCTACTTCCCATGTAGATTAGATCCATTTATGTACCTGGTCTGTATCCACTCCTGCTCCCATGGAGCTCGCCACCTTAGGACCGCTCCAGCCTAGGTCCATGGCTCAGTCCTGCTCCTGTGGAGCCTCAGGCCTGCTCTCCGGAAATTCTTTAAAGGCCTGTTTTTATCTACTACAAGTAAGAGTCAAGTTGCCAAGGAGATAGAAAAGAGGAATTGTTAGCAGAGTTCAATACATCATAAAGATATCTTATTACTTATATAAACTGTTTCATCAAGGAAACAATGTTGGATATAGAAACATGGATGTATACACGAATCCATCTATAGACAATATCCACAAGCCAACTAGCCTCATTCTGGAATGCTACTGTTGCCATGGGAATGTTGTACATACTCTATCTTCTCTGTTCCACCCCAACCCTACTGTAGGCCCATATTTCCTACATGGTATGACAGCTAAGTTCTCTGGCCATGGTTGGTTTCCAAGGCAGGTACTATCCTGCCAGACAACCTGTGGCTACCTAACAAAAGGCTCAGGATGTATTGCTCCTTCTCTTTTGTTATTATGTAGATCGCCTGGGAAGAGGTGTGAATACCAAGCTGGTGACTGAGTTGCAGGTGTGACTGTACTCCTGCATCCCCTGGAAGAGAGAATATCAATGAGCTTCCACCTTGGTTTACCTGGGGGAATAAAAGGTGTTTGAACAATAAACGTGGGTGATCTTCAGGGATGAATGAAGCCTGAGACTCCCTTCCAATATTGCTGTGTGAACTGTGTGTCATTTTTTCCCGTGCCCCCTCACGGGTCCAGTTAGGGAAAGTAGTTTTATGTTGGGGAATCGGACTCCAACACCCTACCTTGAAGGAGTTGGCTTTCAATCTTTAGCCTGGCTTAGGCCCCAAAGGAAGCAAGTTATTTTTTAAAAGGTTTATTTATTTATTATGTATACAGTATTCTGGCTGCATGTATACCTGCACACTAGAAGGAAGAGGGCACTAAATTTCATTACAGATGGTTGTAAACCACCATATGGTTGCTGGGAATTGAACTCAGGACCTCTGGAAGAGTAGCCAGTGCTCTTAACTGCTGAGTTTCTCTGACTCTTAAACCTTTGCCAGACACTGGCTCCCCAGTTCTGGCAAGGTCTGAAGGCAGCAGTATGATCCTTGCCTTTCTACCAATTCACACATGGATCCTGAAAGTCCTGGTTTGGAGAAATAATCTCCTCCAGCAGTGTATTTTCTTGTAGAGGAGAAAAGTACACAGCTTACTCTGGGGTAGTAATTACCTACCTCTGGGACAAGCTAACCCTCTGGAGTTTTGTACCCACTGTTTTATTGTTTATACCTCCTGTGAAATGGTGCTTAGGTTTTGGAATCTCTGAAAGCTCATCAGAATTACTTTTGTTTTCTGTTAAATTTCCAGCCATCATTCAGTTCAACACAAATCTTGTCACACTGGCCTTTCAATGATGCCCTTGTCATCTTTTCTTCTTTCTAGTAATTGCCAGCTTGATTAACAAATAGTTCTCAATCATTTAGATTTGTCAATGCCTTTCCTGTCTTATTAAGATCCCATTAGCCGGGCGGTGGTGGCGCACGCCTTTAATCCCAGCACTCGGGAGGCAGAGGCAGGTGGATCTCTGTGAGTTC
>JAQHUG010000059.1:2248105-2303608 GCA_028555095.1 Dicrostonyx torquatus
GTCTTTGTATAAGGTGTTCTGATTGGCTGTCTAAAAAAAAAAAAAAAAAAAAAAAAAAAAAAAAAAAAAAAAGATCCCATTACAGGCTCAGTAAAGACACTAAAACCCCATTCTAGTTTTGAGGTTCCTGCTGGGTCAACTTCTTCTAAACTCTTCTTTGAATGTGATGCTATGGAGTCCAGTGGACATGAAATGCTGCCTCTCTCATTCTTAGTTCTCAGTAATGCTGTCTTTTCTCTGTTCCTGATACTGTTGGGAATCATAACCATGTATCAGGGGACTCATATAAACTCGTCCATCAGGACCTGATTTTCCTTACATTATTTCAGTTTTTGCATCCATTGGGTCTTGGAGAGACAAATAGTTGTATTGCCCAGTTTCTCTGCATCCACAGCTCTCAGACCGATTCCATCTGCACCTATGTCCCTTAGCCACATAAACCAGGATTAACAGAAAGTCTTTGCCAATTCAAGCAGTTCAGATGCTAAGCATGCCCTGATTAATCATAGTTTTCTATACTATGCCCTTATTAAGGCTCTCTGACTGCATGCTAAATCCTGGATTACCCTTCCTCTGCACTAAAGTTCAGACTTGGGGGTTCTTGATGACTCCTACCACACTGACTAAACCACTAGGAAGCTATTCTCAAAGGTCTCAGCTTTTTGGATTCCAGTAAGGATTCTCTAGCACAGATCTAATTTACATTAAACTTTCCTTTGTATTTGGCCTCAGTTGGGCAGTGGTGGTTTCAGCCTTTAATCCTACTATTCCAGAGGCAGAAGCAGGAGGATCTTTGGATTTGAGGCCAGCATGGTCTACAGAGTGAGCTGTAAGACAGCCAGGGCTACACAGAGGGCAAGCCAACATGTCATCTCATCCTCTCTTATTCCCATTGCAAATCAGAGACCAGTGCAGAGAACAGTTTCCATGTTTTTTTCTTCTTCTCCTATTGTACTCCCTCACTTACACAGGCATGCTCTTTTGGAGACAGAGGTATTTGTTCCATGTCTTATCACCTAGAATAAAGGTTTTATAACTGACACCACAATTTGCTTATAATCCTTTTCTGTTTGTGCTACTTTCAGAGATTCTCTAGTCTACTGGCAGCTCTGGGGTATCTCCATCCTTGTATGGGGAGCATCATTCTCAAGGATGTATGCTACTTCATACCAAGTAAAGGAAGACGGATACCTCAGGATTCCCACCAGTGTACTCCACTATCAGATGGATTTTTCTTGGTTGTATCTGTTGTTATTCATCACAGCACCTCTACAGCAAGAAAGCATACCACCCCCAATCAAATGGGTCAACTCACATGGACCAGCTCTGGTTGCGTGTCTAATAATCCATTGCAGTAACTATGTAACCGTTCCTCCCCAACTCATCTTTGGTCCTTTTGGCTTCTATTTGGATATCAATTGTGTTTTGTGAACAAACAAGTGTCTATTCATGCCAGAGAATACACCACTGATGATGAAAAAAACCAATTCTACGCAATTGTAGCTTAGTGAACCATTTAGTTTACTGAGGTTACTTACGGAGTATGGGTGACCCAGAGGCAGCTGAATCACAAAACAAGAACAACAACAACAAAAACCCCACGGTTTGTAGCATTACTTCCTGAGTCTTATGAGGCCCCTTCCTTCCTCTAATGTAACACGAGGGGCCTGCTCGTTGGGGTTTCTGTCCTGCCCAGTACCCCACAGCCGGCAAGCCCCAAAGAAAATCACACAGAGAGTCTACATTAAGTTATTAACTGATTGGCCCATTATCTCAGGCTTCTTACTAGCTCCCATAAGTTATATTAACCCATTGTTCCCATCCATGCCAGGCACATGGCCGGTACCTTTTCTCAGCTGGGACAGGGACACATGCTGCTTCCTTGGAGATCTGTGCAGGAATCCCAGGGAAGCTTCCTGCTTCCCAGACTTTATCCTAGCCCTGCCTCTACTTCCTGTCTGGTTGACCCGCCTATACTTCCTGCCTGGCCAATCAGCATTTATTTAAAACATGATTGACAGGATACAGAATTGTCCTGCACCACTCTAAAAAAGAATTTCAATTTGGAGGAAATAGATTGCAACTAAGAATATGTGAGTTTACAAGAGACTTATTGTGGGTAATGGAGAGAAATGGTGTATGTCTTAATTACTTTTCTATTGCCATGATAAGTCACCATGACCAAGGAAACTTATAGAAGACAATTTATTTGGGGCTTGCAGTTTCACAGGATGAGTGTATGACTGTCATGGAGAGGAGCATAGCAACAAACAGGCAGGTATGGCAGGTCATGTGAGATGCTGAAGCAGTAGCTAAGAGCTTACATCTTGAGAGTCCAACAGGAAGGACAGAGAGGGAGGGAGGGAGGGAGTGAGGAATGGAGGGAGGAAGGGAGAGAGAGAGAGACAGACAGACAGACACAGAGAGAGAGAGTTAACTGGGAATGGCATTAGCTTTTGAAACCTCAAGGTCTACCCTCATTGACACACCTCTACCAAACCTCCTAATCCTTCCTAAATAGTTCCACCAAGTGCGGGCCAAGCAGTCATAGCTATGAGACTATGGGGCCTTCTCACTAAACTACAACTGTATGGACCAAACCTCCTAATCCTTCCTAAATAGTTCCACCAAGTGCGGACCAAGCAGTCATAGCTATGAGACTATGGGGCCCTTCTCACTAAACTACAACTGTATGGAGGAAGAAATGTCATGCAAGGAAGATACCTGTGGCTATGGAGTATGAGAAAACAAATCTCTCTTTGAGGAAGCAATAGTGGCAATGGTGCCTTAGATACCAGTGAGAGTTCACTGAGGGAAAAATTTTAAAAGAACTCACGAAACCACTCTGAACTATTTTCCAAAGCAGTTTTTTATGCCACAACTTGGTGTTATTCCCTGGCAGTTTGAGCATTTTTGATCTTCTATTAAGGTTTGAGTTAATGTTGGTGCTAAGTGAGTAGCATGGCTCTAGACTCATTCTTCTGCATGTGGACACAGTTTTACCAGGACAGTTTATTGAAGAAGCTTTCCCTCTTCCAATGTGTATTCTTGACACCTTTGCAAAGTGCTAGGTGGCTAGAGAGCTGTGCCACTCTGTTTCTGGGTCTTCTGTTCTAAACATTCTTTTGTTTGTCTTTGTGTATGTGTGAGGCAGTACCACTCTCCAGTTTACAGTGGAAACAGGCTCAGATGTGATGAGTACCAAATAAGATTAAGGACTTACTTTTGCTCACACTTTTAGGGTAGCGTCTACTATGGCGCCACCAGCAGGAGCTTCGGGAGCTCCCTGGCTGCAGGGTGTCTCCAGTTTATTCTCTGCTTTTAATTCAGTCAAGGATCCCAGCTAAGGAGACTGTGTCCCTACAGTAAAGGTGGGTCTGTGCACCTCAGCTAACCCAATCTAGAAGCTCCCTGTTATAACCATCCCTGTATCTGCTCTTTTGTGTCTGTATGACCTGATTTCTCTGTAAAATGGGCCTAGGTGTGGAGTAGTTGGGTCATAAGACAAGCGCGGGCACTGCTTTGGTGAGCACTGCTGGACAGTGCTCCAAATGACAGCACCGCTTTCACTTCCCCCAGCAGCGAAAGAGATTTCCAGTTGTTTCTCAACTTTGCTGTGCCGGTCACTTAGTGCTGGCTGTAGCTTGATTTCAGTCTTTTGGTGGGAGTGTAGTTACATCACATCATGGTTTCCATCCTCATTTGCTTGCTGTCCTAGTAATACTATCGGAATTATTAACTCATCGGACACACAGCAATCACTTTGCTGAAGCCTTGTTCAAATCATTAGCTCAATATACATTTGAATGAATACTATGTGTCCATATGAAGATGATTTGTCTTTTTAATGGACATGTAGAGATTTTCATGTGGATCAGAATCCTTTACGACATAGCAAGGGTCTTCTCAAACTGTGATTTTTCAATTCACTTACACAGGGGGAACCAAAAGTTCTTCATTTCAATAAGTTCTAGGTTAAAAGATTTGTATTCTGTGTCTTACTGTTTACATTCAGTGTTATATCCAGTTTTTTTTTTCGAGATACGGTTTCTCTGTGAAACAGTCCTAGCTGTCCTGGAACTCACTTTGTAGACCAGGCTGGCCTCAAACTCACAGAGATCCACCTGCCTCTACCTCTCAAGTGCTGGAATTAAAAGTGTGTGTAATCACACTTTTTGTTGAAAGTCTCATGCATACATATACTGTTTTGTGATCATATTCACCTGCATTACCCGCTGGTAGTTCCCTTTCATTTCCTGCTTTACCCCTCGTCTTTCTATTTAGCTTCCCAGTGGCTATGTTAGAGAAAAAGACAGAGGTCTTATCTACTTTCCTATTGCTGTTATAAAACACCGAATCAAGAAACTTATAAAAGAAAGCATTTAATTGGTCCTATGGTTGGTTCCAAAGGGTTAGAGTCCATGATGACAGAGCAAAGGCAGAGCAGCAGGAAGAGCTGAGAGCTCACGTTTCCATGTGTAAGTGGGAGGCGAGAATCTTATGAAACCTCTTAGATTCTCCCTAGTCCTCCAATAACACCACACCCCCTAATCCCTTCCAAAAGGTTTGCAAAGTATGAACCTATGTGAGCCCTTATCATTGAAGCCACCGCTCCTCCTCCTCCAGTCACTAGTGATCATTATTCCTAAAGAAGGGATGGGCCTCCTAGGATGTTTTTCTTGTTAGTTTCCTAATTTCTTTTAGAAAAATAGCTGGCATGGCATTGTTCCTCAGGCTCAGTTTGGGTAGAACTGTTTTAGAGTTTTCAGTCTGAAGAATATTTACATTTTTCATTAGAAATTACATTCATTTCTGTGAAATTTTAAGTATTACAATTGCTCTCCTTCCCTGAATATTGTTTTCCAATTACTTGTTGGCAGCTTAAGGGATAGAATTCATAGATATCCACAGTTTATCTATCAACCTGCTAAAGAAGGAAAGACTGGAGGAGGATGGAGACTAGTGGGCGCTGCGAAAACAGAAGTGTGGAGGATTAAGATGAGCAAAGGAGAGGGGTAAACGCTGTAAAATGACACGGTGTGAGCAGGAGCTCTATGAACGCAATGCCGTGGACAATGACTAGACACCAGTAAAACTGCTTATAACCTATTAATTTAAAACTACTTACATTCTGTCATAATGCAAAATTTTATGTCATATCTTTATTCATTTTACTTTTTAAACTCTGGCTAGATCCTCCCTTTGGTATTGAGTGGGCAATAATGGGCAGCCCTCAGTATTCTACCACGGAGCTTCATTTCAGCTGTGCGCTTTTATTAACATCATTCCCTTCTTTCCTGGCTTTGTGTTACCGGGCAGTGAATGCAAGAGGCACACTCCCATTCTTTAGGCTTTTCTTCCAACAGAAGAAGTAAGATGTATGCTACTTCATGCCCCCTTGGCTCTTGTTTATTCAGCCCCAGGAATGGCCACTCACTGATCTGCTTGGTGCCTATGCTGGCTGGTGGAATATCATGTTGACACAAGCTGGAGCCATCTGAGAGGAGGGAGCCCCAATTGAGAATGTTTCTGTGAGATCTGGTTGTTGGCAAGCCTGAAGGGAATTTGCTTAATGACTGATGTCATTGTGGGTGGTGCCACCCTGGGCTGGTGGTCCTGGATTTCCCGAGACAGCGGGCTGAGTAAAGCAGTAAGGAGCACGGATGGCCTCTGCATCAGCGCCTGCATCCAGGTTCCCGCCCTTGGGAGTGCCTGACCTGACTGCCTTCAGTGATGTGGAAGTCGGATGAAGCCTTTCTTTCTCGAGTGGTTTCTGGTCATGGAATTTCATCCCAGCATTAGTGACACTTTCTAAGACAGTTCCTCTAGGAAAAGTGAACACTTTCCGTTGTCTCTGTAAAGTTTGCAGTTTTACATGGTTTTGGGAATCTAATTCATGTTACTAGGCAAGTATCATCTCAGCAGCCCCCTCAGTAATTTTTAATAAAACATGTTTGCCTTAGCAAGACATATTCAAAGCATGATGTTCAGGGATCCTTGGCTTCTCCTTCTTCATCTGGCCCTTTCCCTGCCCCATTTCCTCCCCGGTGCTCTTCCTAATATACTTTTCCAGGCTTCCTTCTCTCACTCGATCCCCTCATATCTGTACACCTATCATGGTTCCCCTTCTTCCCCAGCGGGTGCGATTAACAGGGTGGCTTCCTAATTTATTTCAGAGCGCCACCCTCAGTCACCACCACCATGTGCACTGAATTAAATTAGTCTCTCAGGACCTTGAAATTGGGGATAATAGTTCAACCCCACAGAAGAAAACTGAAACGAACCCTTTGGATGTAAAAGTTCTTAAACTAGTGACTTCCGGATAGGAAACTCCTTGTACGTCAGTTGCTATTGTTACATGTTTGTGAGGTTTGCTTTTCTTTTGTTCCGAGACAGGGCTTCTCTGTGGCTTTGGAGCCTGCACTGGAACTAGCTCTTGTAGACCAGGCTGGTCTTGAACTCACAGAGATCCGCCTGCCTCTGCCTCCTGAGTGCTGGGATTAAAGGCGTGCGCCACCACCGCCTAGTTCGTTTGTGAGCTTTAACGTAGCCATCATACACTAGAAGAAAAAGAAAACCCTGGATGCTGATAGCAGTAATGCAATAATGCAGGAATTTGCAGACAAACAAGTCAGGCCTTTATTGTAAGATAGGATACCAGGCCCTTTTTTCCTGTGACAGGATGCAGGATGTGAGTCAGGATATCTATAGCCCGCCATCTGGTCTCTAGCTAAGGGAAGGAGGAAGAGATAAAGCCCCTGGGCAACCCCCTTCTTGGTGATCTAGGTAAAAGGTCAAGAATTTGCCACTCAGCATGAGTTAGCAGCCTTTTTTGAATTGACCAATGGAATTTCCTGTAACCATGCATCTCGCTTCTGTACCCGCGCTTTTGCTCTCCTATAAAAACCCCTTGCTCCAGCCTGAAGGTGCGCAAGTCCTCCGAGAGACTTTGTCACCCCAGGTACCTGTGTATCCGAATAAAACCTCTTGCAATTTGCATCCGTACGAGTGGTCTCGACTGATCCTTGGGCACGGGGTCTCTCCCGAAGGAAGGTACTCCTCGGGGGTCTTTCACACACTCTTATTGGAATGCATTCAGTACACACAACCTACTTTCCAGATTCGTTTCCAGGGTCCATAAAAGCACATCTAGGTCTTATACTTTCTCTCGTTTCCAGTGTACTCATCAAATTTACTAACCAAAATGAAATAATACACTGGAATTTGGGGGTTTTAAAATCTATATTTCTGGTAATTATTAGCCCGAGCCTTTCCGAGGTGGGGGGAATGGGAGTATGCGGCTCTGTGCAGATCTTTTGTTCTTTTCAGTAGTCATGGAAGAGATGAAGAAAGCTTCTCAGAAACCGAAAGAAAACAAACTTGTTGTCTGAAACTCTGTTGAAGCACCATGGGAGCTCTTCTCAGCGAGGTGTCCTTTGTCTCATCCTCAACATCTGGACTTTCATGACTCTCTTTTAATGCCATATTTACCTTTCTCTCATATTCAGATTTAAAATTACTCAAATAGTCACATCTCTTCAATGAGAATAGTTCTCAAAGGTTGCTGGAGCACTGGAACACAGTGCCAATTTTGCAGTCAAGCATGCGTGTGTGAATCTGTGTGTCTACTAATACATTGTGGACAACAGCTGTAAAGAAAGCGCACAATCACCCAGGACAGTCTTTCTACAAATACTAACAGTTTGGGTTGGGGCAGGTTTAAGAACAGAAAAAACAATTGAATAGCTGTAAATTTGAATGTACAATAACCACAGAGGAAAAAATCAGTTCTATTGTCTAGGATATGAATTATGTTTTTATGGGTAAGATTTATGTGTATTGCTATCAGTTTTCTGCAACTTTCAGAATTATGACAACTAAGAGGCAATGGAAGCTTGAAATAACCTCACTTCATGAGGAAATGCCCCCAGGAACCTTGTGTCTCAGAATTCCCTTCTTTACCTCATTTTTTTTCCCAAACAGAGCATCATTCTTGTTCCTACTTCCTGTAACAGGAGGAAGTGTTTGTAAGGGACAGCAGCTTCTATTTAAATTAAGCTGCCCACCGCGTGACTCAAAGAGCGACGGTGGTGGCTTTTTGTCCTTTCTGGTGATCTACTGTTTCTCCACTTGCATGGATGTGCTTTGGTACATGTTTTTAGCAGGCCCTCATGTCTGATATTATAATTCTAGAAGGTGGAATAGTTCAATCTAAAATATATTGTAAAGAGAATTTTAAAATCCACTTCACTAATAGCCCCTTCCCTGTGTAAGTGGGAAAATTAGGTTCATTTCCCTGCAGCTCATCACCTGGCACTACCTTGCTTAAGTAGCTTCCTGAAGACCAAAACGAAGGTCTCACAGCGCAGAAACCATGTGATAGCTTTCCTGAAGCATTATCTTCTCATATCTTCTTTAGAGAGACTTTTATTAAACTCCCTTACATTTTCTTAACCTTTTGAGATGGGATCTCAACATGTGGCCCAGGCTTGGCTTCAATTTGCTGTATCTTCAAACTCTTCTCCGGCCTCGCCTTGCCCCCCACCCCCCACAATGCTGGCTTTCTACCTTGCCACCCTGCCCCCCACAATGCTGGCGTTCTACCTCGCCCTACCTCGACCCCCCCCCGCCCCGCCCCCCACAATGCTGACATTCTACCCTGCCACGCCCCCCACAATGCTGGCGTTCTACCTCGCCCCCTGCCCCCCCCAATGCTGGCGTTCTAGATGTGCACCATAAGCCCAGCTCAGAAGCCTCCTCGCTACCATAAAGACGTTCACATACTCACGTGACAGCCTTCTCATTTCCGGACAGTCTTGGCTTCGGTAACCAGAAATGCTAGTGCACCTTTTAAAACCAAATGACCTTTTGGTCTGTCAGATCAAATCCAAAGTTTTGATAGTAGAAAGCTCTCAGCCGCTGATTCTCTAACTCAGTCCATCAAGATTTAAGATGACATAAACAAAGCAAAGCAAAACAATACTACAACAGCCAAACAAATACATTGTTAAAACGCAGCTATTGCGACTTCTCCTACTGTAAGAGTAGGCGGGATTTTACCTCTCTTTAGAGGGTCCATGCTGTTATCTTTTTCTTCCTTCTACTTTTTGGTAGATTTTTGTGTCAGAGGCCTCTCTTTTCTTCCCTCCTACCCCCTCCTTCTCCTTTCCTTTCTCCCTTCCTTCCTCTCTCCTTTCCTCCTTTCCTCCCTTCTCCCTCCTCTTCCACTCTTTTCAATACTTTAACATTAGGAAGGTAAAGAAATGTTACCAAGTACATGGTTCAGGCCTGTGAATTCCCCAAACATTGACAGACATAACTGAAAAACTTTGATTCACCCCCTATCACACAGCAGGCAGTCTTGAGGGGTTTAGGTGTTGAGTGTGACTCTCTTTGTGGGTGAATTTATAATGTGTGTGAGTGTGAACTGTGTGAATCTGAACATACACAGCACCAATAAGATGAATATTATCTGTAAAGGCCAACAGACTTTTAGAAGTGTAGGAGCTGTTGCTAGGGCAGTCAGCATCCTCACTGCTGGTAAATAAAACCAGCCATGAATTCTGAGCAATGAAGGATGAGACTGTTCTCCTTCAATTGGCAGAGGGTGCCCCTTGCTGACCCCTAAGTACAGTGTAGCACTGGCTAAAAAACATATCAATACCAGGGACCCCCAGTCTTTATCAGTGGATAGCATTGCTGAGTTCTCTCATCTGTCATTTTAAGTAACTGTTTTGTAAACTCAAAAGCGCTATGTAGGCATCATAGCTAGCATTTGCTCCATCTTCTGTTGTAAGAGGGTGGGTGGCTGTGTTCCCAGCATCTGAGAGGAACGCGGGTCCTTTTGTTCCGTCCTGCCGGCTCTCGGCCGCCAAATAGCTTATGCCTGAAATAACCACAAGAAAACTGTACTCATTTAAACTCTGCCTGGCCCATTATCACTAGCCTTTGCTTGGCTAACTCTTACATCCTAAACTAACCTGTATGTATGTCACCATGAGGTGGTGGCTTACCGGACGATTCTAATGTATGTCCATCTCGGACAGGAGCATCATGGCATCTGCCTCACTTCCTTCTCTCCCACCACCTTCTGTTCTGTCTACTCGGCCCACCTAAGGGCTGTGTCCTATTCTACAGGCCAGGCAGAGTCTTTATTTAACCAATGAAAGCAGCAGAAATAAAGAAGGGCCCTCCTACACCAATCTTCCATTTACTGAAGAAATATACATAAATCCTCACTGTGTGTCAAGAGCACTCCTCGGATCACAGTGATGATAGATCCGGAGGAGACACTGGGATCACAGTGATGATAGATCCGGAGGAGACACTGGGATCACAGTGATGATAGATCCGGAGGAGACACTGGGATCACAGTGATGATAGATCCAGAGGAGACACTGGGATCACAGTGATGATAGATCCGGAGGAGACACATGAGGTTGAGGAAAGGCACTAATGCTGAAGTGTTGGCTGTTTGTCAGGTTCTCAGATAGGCACTCAGGAAGGGAAGTGGTTTGTCCTGGGCAGGAAATGAGTATACACTTTGGGATGGGGGTGGCCAAACGTCTTCCTCTCTCTGGTGCCCAGAAAAGTTGTGCCAAGACTCCAAATTTCAGAAAGATCTGAGTGATTCTGTATGGGGAGTGAGCTGTTTCCTGGCTACTCTGAGTCTAGTTTAGGATGATTGGTATTATCCAGTTCGTTATTTTCCACTCGCCAGTGTCTGTGGCAAAAAGGAGAGTCAGCCTCAAAGATTCTGCAGAGGGTGAAAGGGGCAGGTCCTTTCCAACAGCCCAGAGTAGACTGTGAACGCTGGAGGATCAGGCAGGAGTAACTGAAGGAAGAATGTCCACTTTGCAGACGTGAGAGGGACTGCGTTCAGACAGCTTCTTACAGAGCGAAGGCAAACACACAGGGTGCAAAGTGTGAGCGGCTGGTGGCAGGGCTGGCAGGCTCGTGTTGCAGGTCTAATTTAACCTGACAGGGGTTCTTGAGATTTTATCAAAGAAGTCAAGTTAACTAAGCTGAAGGGGTAGAGGTGGGCAGAATCCTTGTGGATGATGCTAACACAAGGTCAAGTGGCCTCCCGTCTGCTCACAGCACTGTGCGGCTGCATTAGATTCTGGAGCCAGATGGAGAATGTTTACATCTGGTTCCTCAACTAAGAAGTCGCTCATGATGGGACAAGCTTTGATATTTCTTCGAATCTGTATTTCTCTAATAACCTCATGTGGCTAGTGGGAGGGTGAAAGGGCTACAGTCTCTGGAGGCTTCGACTCTCCGCTTGGAACCAAGTGAGCGAGGATTCGGTAAGCATTGACCGTCATGCTTATGTGCCAGAGTGGACTAAATGCGCTGTGGTTGACATCAGAGGGGCGTGAGAAGAGAGCACGGTTGGTGTCTGTGCATTTGTGACAGTACGGTAGTGCCAGAAAGCAGGTCTCCTGCAGCATGTGCACTGCGAGGACGGCCAGTAGAGGGGAAGCAGAGGGCAGTTACGTCATCTGTGCTCCTAGCCATGGGAATGGAATAGTTATTTACTTAGGCTGGGGTCTCTTGGAGGAAGACTGACCTTCAGCTTAATGTGTCCTGAGACACTTTAGTCAAAAATCCGGGCTGGTCATTCCTTCATTCTAATCCCCAGAGCAGAGTCTCGTCTGTGCTGTCTCAGAGAAGGATGCTGTTTTCTTTTCTGAATGGACAAGTGGCGCACCTGTGGCATGTCTGGAGTTGCTTCAAGGGGATACTTAAAGAGAGAGCCTTGGGCACTCTGCCTCCACAGGAGGAGCTCTCTGGCTTGTGGGGATTGTGGAAAGACTCGCTCTTTGAGTGCTTGCTTCATGAAGATCTTTGCTGAGCCAGTGGCTGCTTTCTCCAGATGCAGAATGAAACACCCTTATGTGTGCATGATAAACCCTGTCTCTTCAAACCTGAGTTGACTCATTTTCTTTTGCTCTGCTCTCCACACGCTAACATCTTTCAGAGACAGCATCCACAAGAGGGCAATCATATTTATCCTCTTTCTCAACTCATTCCAGATTCATTCCCTTCTCTAATCCGCCCAACTTTGTGTCCTCCAAGTCCATCGATTCTTTTTTGAAATAATGTTTTGTCTGCTCTTTGAAAATTCCATACGTGAGTCAAGCACATTCTAATGGTTCCTAACTCCCTTTCCAACTCTCCCCAACCCAATTTCATGTGCTCCTTCTCTCTCTCTCTCCATCTTCCTGTCCCTCTCCATGTCTTTCTATCTCTATCTTTGTAGCGTCTCACCTAGTCTGGATAGTGCCACATGTGTGCACATGGGCTTGGGGGCTGGACAGTGAAGCATGGGTGACCTACTAGTGGCTACTCTTCCCAAAGAAAAATGATTCTTATTTCTCCATCAATGGACAATGTATCTTCAGCTATGAGTATGGCCTCATGAGTCCCTGCCCCATCATGCTGGAAATTTAATTGGCTTGATCTGTGCAGGTTTTATGCGCTAACCATGGTTTCTGTGAGTTCATAAGCACAATGGCCATGCTGTATCTAGAAGACAGTATTCTACAGCATTCCCCTGCCATCCTCTAGCTCCTATGTTTTTTCTGCCTCCTCTTTTGCTAAGTGCTGGTGAGAGTTCATAATCGTCCCATATAGGGCTGAGCCCTCATAGTCACTTATTGCAGACTGGTTATCACTGGTGCCCACTGCAAAAAGCAGTTTCTCTGACCAGCTGAGTGTAGCACAGATTTATGGCTATAAACATAAATATTTAGAGAGTAGTTTGCAAACTGACCATTCAGCAGATTAACAACAGTGGGATCCTCCTTAGGGCCAAAGATCTCCCAGCCATAGGCTTTTGACTATGTTTATAGCAACATCCATGAGTTCTATCTGGTGGGAGGCAGGAAGACCACAAAGGGACTCTCTGAGGAGCAGTTTAAATAGACTGGGGGAGTGGTCAAGGTTTGGAGGGCTGCCTTGACCCTCCTCCGGGGGAAGGGCCAAGGCTTGGTGGGCCACTTTGACACTCCTCTGGGGAGAGGTCAAGGTTTGGCAGCTACAGGGCCGGGGCCTTCATAGATGGAGGCCAGAGACCAGGACTTACACTATCCTGGGGAGCAGAACTCAAAATCAACCAGAAGACAGTTTTTTATACCAATGACAGTCATACCACCAATGTGTCATTGGGCACATCTTATCTAGTAGACAAGTATTATAGCTTGCAGGGTCCAGAACTAGATAAGATCACTGATGTCTTTGCTCTTCCATTAGCAAATATGGCACCTTTTGGCACTATGAAAGCTAGCTAATGTAGAGGAAGTTTCCTGGCTAATTTGAGATTGATTCCTCTGTATTCTGCTGCCTAAGAGCGTGGTGTCTTCATTGGATCTTATCATCTAGTTATGATGGAAAAATAAGAGCAATGACAATAGACTGTGTAGTTTTGGAGAGTGCTGGGGCCTCCCTGACCAATAATTCATAGAGAGGTGTCTCATGCCAAGCACTGAGATTTTTATGTATTAACTTATGTCTTCTGGGAGCAGCATTGTCCACCCATACAGGATATCTCTATTCGATAGCCTTTAAAATTACATTTTGTGATTATTTTACAAATATGGAGCAGGTCTCCAAAAGCTTTTACACACATCCTTATTTTTATTTTTTTTTTGTATTTTTTTTTTCGAGACAGGGTTTCTCTGTGGCGTTGGAGCCTGCGCCGGAACTAGCTCTTGTAGACCAGGCTGGTCTCGAACTCACAAAGATCCGCCTGCCTCTGCCTCCCGAGTGCTGGGATTAAAGGCGTGTGCCACCACCACCCGGCCACATCCTTAGTTTTGATGAACCTACTCCCTATAACTCTCCTTACTCCCATCCTCCAAAACCATTAACTCTTAAATTTGTTTTAAAATTTGGGAATGTAAAATAATTCTGATGCTTAGAGTCTAAGCTTAAAAATTATAATTTAAGTATATTTTATATGATTATATATAGATTTATATAATTATATAAATAATACCACTATTGCTCTTGTATGGAGTCTGAGATTTTAGGATCAAAAAAACCCCACAACTTTTATTTGATTCAGAGGTACACCAAAAGTTAATAAAAACTCCTTAAAGTTAGTTTGTTCACTAATTATTTCTGATCTCAATATGATGAAAACAGCAAACCTCACTCAGAGTAAGAAGAGGGGATGCATCGTTCCACAGCATCTACACTGCAACTCGCCTAGAAGAGCCATCCAGTAAGGCAAGGAAGGACGGCCTTTCCCCCTTCAAATTCCTGGAAAGCACAGGGGAATGCTGTCTTCTGTATATGCCATCTTTATTTAAAGGACCTCCCTGGAGTGTTGAAGATCATTCATAAGAAAGAGAGCACATAGCACACTCAAACTCTATGTTTTGGGTTATTTTTTTAAGTGTTGAGATGGAAACAGGAAGTCTTATTCAATGTCCTTTCCATAAAATGGACTTTGACTTTAAATGACTTTCTTCAATATTCATTTATAAAATATTCAATAAATAGTCTGCCACATCCCAGGAACTATGCTGACTGTACAGCCCTAGCGCATTCTGGGATTGGAAGTCGGTGGGGATGTCTGTAGAGAGAACCAAGGGATGCAAGGAAGAGTGCAGTCCCTGGGGTTGGGGGAGCAGCAGAAGAGACAGAAGGCGCCCGCAGGACGAGACATGCAAGTGGAAGAGAGGTTGAAAAGGACAATGGGAAGTAGGCTTCCATGTGAATGAAGAAACCAATACCTGGTGACAGGCTGGAGGAATGGGAAGATGGGAAGGAGTTCAAAGTCAACAGGAGCAGGGGCAGGTGACTCCTGAATTAAACTCTACCCTCTGCTGGCTGTGAGATGTTGACCATGCACTCAGAGGCTTGGACTCTGTCATCGGGAGCACCGGGTAATGCTGTCTACTCCTGAGGCTGGTTTGGTATGGAAAATGGCCAACAAGGAAGAGCTGGGTGAATGACACCACTACACCACTCCTCTCACTTACGAAAGCTGTCTGGGGAGGGGCTTGTAAGGACCGCCAAGGATGGGACTGGGAAGGATTTTGCAAAGTGTGAGTGAGTTGCCCGTGGTTGGAATGAGATACTGGAGGAATGGTCAGATGCTGACTGCGTAGGCAAGACCACCAGGAAGAGGACAGTGGCTGAGTGCAGCCAGCTTGAACATATTGAGAGTGTATCCAAAGGAATCATGGGAGGGAACAGACTTCATGGTAGCGACATTACCAAGGCTAACAAGAGATTGATCACAGTGCTTTAAATAGGACTGACAAAACAGAATGAGCCTTTACAGGGATAACTTCACAGTCTCTCCCAGGAAGTGAGATGCCACAGTAGCCGTCACCTCCTCAATAATCCGGCAACCAGGAGCCTGGCCTTTCTAGAACCATAACACTGCTGTCATGACCTGAACACCGAAGCAACCAGGAAGCTGCTACAGTGCTGCGGACAACACTGCATCACCAGAATGGATGTTCTTCTGCTCTATCCAGCTTCCCCATGATACATTTTCTAGTAACTGAACAATGGGACTTCTGCCACTACAGAGTAGAGTACATCCAAGTGCCTCTCTGACTGAGCTTTCTGATTGAGGGGACAAGCATTCCCAAGTCCTGCCTGTCCCGGACTCAGTCGCATTGGAGTCCTTGCAGGACTGGAGTGAGGGAAGTATATTTTAGCTTTGAAACATCTGGATTGCTTACTAAGACAGTGGTTTACAAAAGATAGTGTGTGACTAATGAGATTATCATACAGTAAATACAAGGGTTATTTTGTTGTTTGTTTGTTTTTTAATCTCGGTCCTAGCTTGCAATGTGAAATATTTCTTCTGGTTTGGAAAGATCAATTCTAGAAAAAGCACTGTAATGGCTGGTGCATGTCGGTCTTCAGTATAAAGTCTCAGGAGAGAACCATGGGTAGAGTCCAATGGCTGCTGAAGGCCTGGATTTAATGATAAAAGCAAGTTAGGGATGTATTTCTACAAGGGCTTGGAGAAAGCTGACTCAAAGACAGAAAAGTGGATTGTCACCCCACTGGGGAAAATGAGGAAAACGCGACCTGGACCAGACAGCAGGAATCTAGACATTTGGTCTTGGGAGAAGAACCTCTTTCTGGGTCTGTCTTTGTCCTTATGCATGCTGGTACTTCTCGGTTACTATTCAGAAAAAGAACGGAATCCAGAAAAGACCCAGACTGCCTTGGAAAGATATAGTGTAAATGCACTCCACCACAATGGGTCACGCACTGGTGAATTGCATGGGACTTGCTGTACGCTGGTACTCAGGACAGGAGTGCTGAAAGTCTTTACAGAGAAGGGCAGTTCTCATGAGATGGAAGGGGCCTTTCAGATTCCCAGGACTGAGATCCAGTTCTCAATAGGGTGTTTATGTCTGAGCCAAGGTGGACTAGCAGCTATGGGGAACCACCATTTTCCTCTCTATGGTGAAATGACAGTGAGAATCTCACACACACACACACACACACACACACACTGCAATAATGTGTGAAATAAATAGTGAAGCCTTGGAAGTGAATTAAATATTTTCCTTATGAGAATTGGCAAAGGTATATTGAAACAATAAAATAAACATCTCACATTTAAGGGGATGAACTAGCTTTATGTGTGTCAGTCAGGGTAAACCTCAAAATTTTACTGTTACATGAAGAAATACAAGTCACAAAATGCTACGTAAAGTATACCTTTTATTAAAAAATTTATAAGCACACAAAATTGTAATATATATTCTTATTAGAAAATAAATGCAAATTTATGTAAATGAAAGGCAGGCACAGACTTCTAGACAGCAGTTATGACTCCCTTGAGAGAGCGTGGAGGATGGGAGAATGGGGCTAAGCTGTAGCTGCAGTTTTTTATTTTCAAAGAAGAAGATGTAAATATGGTGAAATATTAATAATTATTAAATAAGCTGATGAAGCCTAGGAGAAATATTATTTTAACTTCTTTTCTTAATTAAAAATAAATATATAATCATATACAAGCTTTGCAATTCTCAGACAAGAGTCAGGCTTCCTCCCCCAACCATGCTAAGCATAATGCAAAATATGACTGGAAAAGCATACGCAAACATATATGCGTATATATGAACATGCATGTACACTTCCATATACATCTATACATATGAATAGGTACAAACTAAACAATAAGCTTTATTATTTCAATCAGGAAATGACATTGGCTTGATCACAAACATCTCTGGTTTAACTTTAACAGCTCCAACCCTCTTCTGTGACTTGGTCATGGACCACTCTAGAGAAGATGGAGATGGCTAGGGTAGAGAAGGGGATGGAGGACTCCCTGGATGCAGGGCTGGAAAGATATGACCTGAAACTTCACAAAGGGTCCAGGAGGCCCAATGAAGCATGGTGAGAACAGCAGAGCAGGAGTCAGGAGGCTGGGAGCCATTCCTCAGGGGGATGAGGACGGGCGTGCGTGTGTGTCCCTGCTCTCTACACAGCAGGAAGTCCAGCAGGGCTAACTGACCTCATGGCAGACGATCCTGGTTGACTTCATTGTCTTTTTAACTGGAGTGTTTGGACAGTTTCAGAACAATCAATGTTATTATGTTGAATTTGGCCTTTTGTTCATTAAACTCTCATCAAATTCTATCTCAGTATTTTTGTCTATTCATACAAACCTTCTCTGGACACCGAATGGTTCTCGGAGCCATTTTTTATGGGGCTGGGGAATTCTGAAAAGATATCACATCATGCAGCTTACAGAGGGCACGCGTGGGTGCTGGAGAGCAGGTGAAAACAGTTTTGGAATCTAGAGAAACACGTAGCTTTCTTTCTCAAAACATCAACAATACTTTTTTATTGCACATTAAGGATGGAACATTTCATTAACTTATACATGATCTTCTTTACACATGATCTTCCTTAAGTTCTGTAAGGGTATTGTGTGTGTGTGTGTGTGTGTGTGTATGCTGTGGGTGGGGTATAAGAGGAGTGCGTAGTGTGGAAAATCACTGAATTTTTATTAAATAAGCGTATGTGTTAGGTGGCCTAAGTATCCAGTTAGAAATACGTGTGCACGCCTTTAATCCCACCGCTCGGAAGGCAGAGGCTGTGAGTTTGAGGCCAGACTGGTCTACAAGAGCTAGTTCCAGGACAGGCTCCAAAGCTACAGAGAAACCCTGTCTAGAAACACAAGAAAACAAACCATAAGCAGGCCAAAACAAAACAAAAAAAGAAAGAAGAAAAAGAAAGAAAGAAAAGCAGGCTCACTTACATATGTGTGATGACAATAATTGTCAAGTTGACAGGATTTGAAGTCTCTTAGGAGACACACATCTGTCTGTTTCTGTGTTGAGTCTCTAGAGAGATTTAACTAGGGATTGGAGACCCATCCTGAATGTGGGCAGCTGTACCCTGAAGAATCCATGGCTCAATAAATCGAGAGAAGGAGGATGTGAGATGGGTACTAGCATGCATCTCTCTCTACTTCCTGACTCTGGATCCAATGTGTCCAGCCCCCCCACGCTCCTGCTGCCATGTCTTCTGGCTAAGGGGACTGTGTCCTTTCCTAAGTGTAAGACAAAATAATATTTCTCTTCAGCTGTGTCTAGAAGGTACTCTGTCATATCAATGAAAAATATAATTATTGCGGATGTGCCAGGCAATCCCCTCAAAAGTATCATAATCCCTGGATTGTCACTCCCAATTTCCATTCCAGTTGACTTATCAATAATTATTATCTACTATTTATTTTCATTTTGCTACATTTCATTTTTTCTTTTAATTGAAGTGCCCTCCTTTCTGAACCTTTATAGAGACTACAATTAGAAACAGATGAAACCATAGTGCAAAGACCAGATACCTCTGCCCAGAGGATAGACTATGAAAAACAAAAATGGAATCTTTCTTGACTCAGGATCTGAGAGGGTAGAACATTTGTTTAGTTCTCACATAGGTTACACGTGTCTTTTCTACAAGGTTCTTTCTAGATGACTTAATCTAAGATTCACTTGCCCCACATTTGAGTCCAGCACAGACACTGCAGGTCCCCTTATTCTCCAGCACTGTGTCCACAAAACTTTGATTTTTTTTTTGACACACCATAACTTAACCTGTACAATGCAATTCATTTCCAATACCTATAGAGGGGAGCAAAGAGGAGATTTATAGGCACCCTTCCTTTCTGTTTTGCTTTCTTGTGTTCCACTCACACATCAAACAGCTGAGTTTTCTTCTTATCCTTTTAAACCTTTCCTAGGCTTTCTGTTAAAAACTTTCTCCTTCACTTTTATTTCAGAGAAATTCATATTTTACTCTATGCTTTCATATAGGACAGGCAGGACTTGCTTTTTTTTTTTTTTTTTTTTTGCTAAAGTGTACCTCCTAGGGGCTCTCACATCAGTTCAAATGATTTGTCAAAGTCTGTCCCCCACAGTGGTGCAGAAATCTTAAGCCTGACCAGCCTGGGGAACTGAGTGGCCTCTCAGGTCAGGAGAGGCTCTTTGTCCTGAAGGAGCCCCCTCTCTCATACTCCTCATTGTCTGTCAACAACTTTCTCGGGGCATGCACTAAGAGGTGTTTGAAGCAGGGAATGCTACATGCACATCCCAGGAGATGTCAGCAAGTGCTCCCCAGGTGAGACACAGCATCACCTTGGCGTTCCAAGCTCATAGAGTGTCATGCTACAGGGCAGCAGGGAAGTCCTGGGACCTGCTGAGATGATGAGCAGACAGACGCTCTGGCGGAATCAGTTTCATCATGACATGTGGGGCCTGTCTGTTTGGGACCTTCCAGAACTCTATCTGGAACCTCAGCTCACAAGTTTCATCTTCTGAGATGAAGGAATCACTGGGGAGACACAAATCCCACCTCCTATCCTTTCAGATTCAGACCCTGAGTTTTAGGGGGAGGAAAAAGGTTCAAGATCAAACAATGAATTAGTGGCTAGACTGGGGCTACCCGGCTTTTTCTAGTGCCCATGTGAGTGTCAGTCCACACTATATCCCTTCCTTGCTCTCCATCTGAAAGAGACTTCACGTTTCAAGGCTGTGTATTTCCAAAGGACAGAAGGAGAGTACACTAATTCGCACACTTAGTTTCAGTTGCACTAACATTCTCTTGTTGTCCACATTTGGACAGATGAAGTGCTGTTTGGCAGACAAGAGCAACTATTCAGTCTGAGCTACTATATAAGAAGATGGACAGCACGTTTTCAAGAGGAAAAGTGTTTGTATCCACGTACTGGAAATTATCCACCATGACCGATATGGTGGAGTTGACCTGTAGGTAATACAGCAAGAACTGAGAGAGATTCTGGTAGATGTTCTTGGTTTGAATTCCAGACTTGCACACTGTTACCAGTGCCTGTTTCTTGACCTTGGTATTGACGAGAAGCTGGAATGTCAGGTCCACAGAATGGTTGGAGCATTGTACGAAGAATTGCAGTTGACAAATAATGAAGTACCAGCCCGGGAACTGGACTACCAGGCTCCCATCCTGGTATCCGACTCCATGAATGGGGCCGTCTTGGTTCCATGACAGTTTGGTACTGTTGAGATGTTTTGACACTGGAACGGTAGGAGCAGAATTATATTCACACGTTAGGTACAGGCTGGAAAGCTGTTTTCCAAGGTCCCCACTCAGCAACCCTGTTATCCAGAACACTGCCCGCTGTACCACACATCTAACATCTTCTTTCTTTCATAGCTCATTGTTTCTATTTAGGAAGGCACAGAAAGAACACCACCTCTTTTTTTTCTGTTTAATGTCAAAGCTAGAGGCTGGATCACGTACAACACCGTGCTGGGAAAGGAAAGACCTAGCAGGAGGGCAGCACCTACAGATGGTTTTGATTATTTTCTATCACATCATATGATTGTTGATATTTTCTTTTTACTTTTTTTTCAGTGTCTATGTGTATATGTGTTTGTATTACATCCATGACTGTGTTTAGGTGCAGGTACACACATGTACAAGTGTGTATTTAGCCCAGAGGACAACCTTGGATATCAGTCTTAACACATTATGTATCTTCTTTCTGTTTTTTTCCTAAATATTTATTTGTATTTATATGTATGTATATGTATATGAGATATGCAGTGTGTGTGTGTGTGTGTGTGTGTGTGTGCGCGCGCGCGTGCGCGCGCGCACTCGCACGCGTACTTTTGGAGGCCAGAGGTGGGCATAAGATACTCTGGAGATGAAGCTCAAAACAGGCAGTTTTGAGACACCTGATGTGACTGCTGGGAACCAAACTTGGGTCTTCTAGAAGAGCAGCAAGTGCTCTTAACTGCTGAGCCATCTCCCTCGCCCATTAACTTGTGTTTTTGGCACAGAGACTTTCACTGGCCAGAATCTTGCCAAATAGATCAGGCTGGTCAGCCAATGTGCTCCAGGGATCCCCTTGTCCTCGCCCTAGCTGTCCTTGCATTGTAAACGTGAGGAACCATGCTTGGCTTTTAAAAAGAAGGTTCCAGTACTCCAGCCCAGATTCTCATGCTTACAAGTCAATCACTTTACCCCAAAGTCATTTTCCTGGCTCCTTTCTCTTTTAGACCTCACCTACCTGGACGGTAGTTTGCAACAAGGTCTATGCTACTGTGTCATTTGTCATGAATGAGCATTTGGTGTTGATTGGTTTGATAGGCATTGAAGATGACGTCAGAGTTGTGACACTCAGTATTGTTCAGTTTCAGTATTGAGTGGCCCAGGGGAATCTGTTAACTTTTGTGTTTAAGATAAAATCAAAGTATGTTTTGTGCATGCATGAAAATGTCAACAACGAAACCCGTTATTGCAGGCAATTGACATATGCTAATAAAAAATAAGATACACCTTTTAACTCGGTCTGAAGTTTTGAATGTATCTTTTCCTTTAAGGCAGTCACGCATCCTTGCATGGGCGTCTCACGTGCACAGTGAGAGGTCTGCCACCTACGACTGTTAGAAAGGCAGAGAACTAACAGAGCCTCTAAGCTGAAACGTTTGTGTGAAAGCGAATTCTCTGAGTGCTAACAAATGAAAATTAGCACTGACTGGTAAAGGTGCTTCCAGACCCGGGAAGTGGGTGTGCTAGTTTACACTGATTCAGTGCTTTCTCTTTAACCTGGCTGCAATTCAACTGAAAGGCATTAACTCTTGTTCACTTACGAGGGACTCTCACCTGAAGGACACCACCATATGCAAACAGACCGTGTTCCAAGGAGCTCATTAAGCTGTCAGTCTGAGGACCAGACAATTTTGTAGTTCCCCGGAGAAGAACTTGGAAAAGGTAGAGATGGAGGCTGTTCTTTCTTTACACTGGGGAAAAGACTTGGCCCAAATGAGCAGACAGGTGCACAGCAGTGCGGTATTGGGAGAGGTGATGGGGGTGAGGGACAAAAGACCAGGTAGGGAGCACAAACGGGTGATGCAGTGGTTCCCACCTGCTGAAGGAACTTTTGAACGTCTGTCCATTTTTCTGTGGCCATATCCACTCACTGTACCACCCCTAACACGGCTCCCTCCAAGCTCACGGCTGTTTATTTATTTAAATTGTGCCACTGAATTGTGCCATTTCTGAACCTACAACTAAACTTTTTTTGTTGTTTTCAGCAAATCGGCTAAGGAAAAAAGAATCTTGTAGCTTTGGAGAGAAATACTCTCATCTTTTTCCTCTAAGACATTCAAATTCAATTTATGAAAAGTACAATGTTAGCTAAGAGTGCTTGCGCGGGTCAGGGTTAGCTGGAGGACTCTTAACTGGGGCACCTGCATGATGTTAGCTAAGAGCGCATGCGCGAGTCAGGTTTTAGCTGGAGGTCTCCAAGTGGGTCTTCTGGAGTAGACATGGCGCAGGGCACGGCTTTTGCAGGGTTAGATTTTTCTGTCTTTGGTTACTGACCTTGAAGGTAGGCCCATGACTTCTTGAAAGGAGTTCTTTTCAGGGTACATAAGAGGTCTTCCGAGCAGTTTCCTACAAACAAGATCAGGTGTCAATCATCCTGTGCTCTTCTGGGGACTGCAGACAACCAGATCATTTCCTGTGACCCTTGGAGACGGCCATTTACTACCCTGTTTGTGGGATTAAATTAAACAGCAACTCCGAACTTTTGCTTTCATTTTCTGTTGAAAGGCTTAAGATTTTCACATTTCTGGAGTTTATTTTTTATTTATTACTGCTACTTGGGTTGTTACAGATTATGGAAGTTAAACAAGTATGATCTGAGTTGCCATAGTGTACTGGGCACCGTTTCTGACAGTCCTCATGAAAGGTGGTATTGAGAACCTGGGTGGAGGGAGGCTGGGAATCTCGTGTCCTTCGGCCCAAACACTGGTCTTCCCAGCAGCGACACCGGTGGAGCTATTGCTACCCAGCATGCTGTGTGGACACTAGACTCGTGGCTTTTCCCTGCATCAGCTAATCTGGCTCTCAGACTAAGCCAGGCTCAACTTTTATGAAGACACTCAAGGACATACTTAAGTCTAAGTAAACAGGTGGAAATGTGAGGATTTGCTACATCTGTCTTATTCTGGAAGATGGAATTATTTCTTTAGGCCGCCTCCCTGCTAGGCAACAAAGATAAAAACATCCCACTCAATTTTAAGAGGACAGAGCATTAATGGCATCTTATAGGAAGCCTCCCATCTGGGGCTTCTTTGGTGGAGGCAAACACAGTATTTGTCTCCTTACAGCATCTGAGAAATATAAGTATTTTTAATATCTTCACTAAGGACGATAGCTCTTTCTTATTATAACAAGCTATTTTGTATGATAAGAACCAAGTTATACATTTCCCGTAATGACTCATGAATTTAATTTATTTTGAGCAAATCTCTTCTCTTCTTTGGACCCTGGCTCCCCTGTCTGTAACTGATGCTGATGCCTTTTTGATGATGTCACCAGATAACCACTCAGTCCAGCCATCAGAGACTAACAGGCCTGTGCCCTGCTGTGCTTTCTTATTCTGTCTCTGAGTAGTATGAGCACCCCACCCATTCCCTTGCTTTCTCTGCCCAGATTTGAGAAAATCCCTGGAACCTGAGAGTGGTTCAAAGTTGAGTGAAGAGTTCCCTCTGCTGTCTGAGCACGTTCACTACTAGAGGAAGCCCCAACAGAAGTGGAGCCTCCCCCACTGCTCCTGACCCACAAGAGCATCTGGCTCATCCCAGCATTCATTCTCTAGGTCCTATCCCATGGTCATCTAAGCAGTGCTCTTCTGAGACCTGCTGCACAAAAACATGGGGTGTGTATAATCAGAACCCTGATCCCAAAGTGTGATATTTTAATGGATTGTGACTACAGTAAGCTCCTTGTTGTCCAATGTCATCTTGGAGGTTGTAGAACATCAACCAGAAGGAAACAGAGAGATGCAAATCTGGTTCTCTTTTCTGGTAACCACGCTGATTTCTATGACCTACAGCTCCCACGAGTGGTATTCATGACTTCTTGGGTTCTGACGCCTCCCAATCTCTCTAGTTGCAGCCTGTACCATCCCTCATCCCCTTTTACCTGTGTCTCAATAGTAAACAAGGTCAGCATCATTCCAGCATCATAGCTAATGCTGACTATTTTTGTGGTACTTGCTGACCACATTACAGCCACGATTTCGTGTCATTTTCACAACTGTCCTGTGAGAGACAGTTTATGGTGTATACTTGTTTCCATCGTGGATATAAGAAACTCTGGGCTTTAAAGGTTGACTTGCTTATTCTCAGCCACACAGCTACTTGCTGGTAGGGTGGAGATTAAAACTCAGCCAATGAGACTCTAATGCCCAAACAGAGTGCTTCCCCCACCTATTGGAGTTTGGAGGCTTGCTGGTCCCCCAAACAACCACATAGATATGCTTCTGCGAACACCTCCCATTCCTGCCTCTGGAATCCCTTCCTCCATCAAGTCCTTTGAAACACACCCTGGCAGAGACTGCTGTTTAGTCTCTCCTGCTGCTCAGCCAAGAAGATGCTTCATAAGCATTTGCTGCTGGAGTCACCTAGCCCACCCTTACCTCCTTCGGTAGGTACCAACTCAGTCAGTAGTTGGAACATCGGTGTGGTGAGCAGGGATGCTTGACTCGTCCCCCCACCTCCACAGAAGAATGTTGATCCCACTCTCACAGGTTCCACCAGTTAATTGGGAAAGTAGGACTCACGCCCTTGACCAGAGTCAGGATGTCACATAAAATACAGGCTTGTCTCTCTTGTCCAAAGGCCCCTTTGTATCAGGTGCAAGAGCTGAGCATCTACAAATGGATGGTGGCAGAAGTACAAGCCCAGGCTTGCCTTTCACACATGCAGGATTTTCTTTTTCTGTTCCCCCTCTTTGTTCTTCATGTGTATAGTGGGGTAACCTCAGCTGTAATTCTGAGAAACCCAACGATGGAAAAAAGCAATCTTATTTTGCATTTCCTGAAGTCAAATGGCAGGCATATTTGAGCTTTTCTTAAAGAATCAGTTCATGCTAAAGGAGAAACATGGGCTTCTCCTTCTAAGAATGGCAGTGCTGGAGCTGGTTCTAGGAGGGGCTGGTTATCAAGAGAGTCGCACTGTTGAGCTTAGGAAGACCCCAGAGGCAAAGAACATGTCTGTTCTTTCATATCTGGACATATTGTCAGAGAAGTAGAGTAACAGATGCTTGGTGAGGCCCAAACGCCAAAGCTCTCAGCGGTTTCTGAAGGATTAAAAAGCCCTCAGCCAGTGACTAACCCTCTGACGCGCTTTCTCACACATAGCGGTGGACAGACCTACACCAAGGACACCCTAAGTTATAACCCAAGTCACAGAGATGCAAGCTTGGATATTTGGCCAGTCAGGGCTGATCAAGGAAGGGGTGGGTTGCTTTGAAAGTCACAGGACTCTTGTTATGACCTACACAATGTCGTATGAGGTACCAGCCATGTAGCTCAAGTCTCATCAGCTTGTGAATCAATGATAAGACATTCTACTGTGGATATGAAGACTTCTAGAGGGAGCTCCATGCAGCAGGAATCCTGCGGGGCCCCAGAGCTATGAGGATTGGATGCCGAGACTGTGAATCTCTGTTCTCTGCTTTCCCAGGGAATATGAGTCTAGAGGGGCTTAGTTTGAGAAATGGAATATGAGAACTATCTGGATGTGGAGGCTAAATTGATGGGTTGGGTGTTGGGATTCTGGGAGTTTCTCTTTTCGATTTTATGTTCCTATCTAGATGGAGAGCACTGTAGGGTGAGTCTGGAAATGCTTCTCTAGATGATTCTAAAAGACAGACCTGATGTATCTCTGCAGTACTGGTACCAATGTAGCATGGTGGGGGCTTGAAACTGGGGCCAAGAAGTCAGTTCTGGTTCCATTTTTTTGCTTTTATGTGCCTGCTGCTCTAACCCCAGGTAGGAGACTATGTCCAGATTTTCAGAGCCCCAGGGGACAAAAGAGAAAAAATTCACCTTGGTGGCAATCTAAGTTATGAACATTCTTCTTCTGTAAGAATTTTGTATGGCTTTTGAAACCGAAGCTGCCTTTGAGAGCTATCCTAACTTGGCAAGCATATCCCTTCCATGCTCCCAGTGTTGCCCCCATTGCAGGCTAGTCCTAGGTCACAGAGTGAGTTAGTGACAGAGACAGGACATTAGTCTGAAACTCCAGATTCTTTGGCTGGCCAATCTGTCTTTAGATCATTGGGGATTCCATAAATATCTTGAGAATCAAAGCTTTCAGATAGATGGAGTTGGTGTTTTATGTTTTGTTGACAAGCTCTGACTTCTAGAGGGATGATGGACTAATCTTTTGCTTTGAAAAGCTGGAGAGAAAGGTATGTCAGTGATACCCGGAGAGGAGGGGAGAGAAGGGGGTAGGGATGGAGATTGCTGAAGGTAGTTGAATGGACCATGCACTGGATGGTAAGGACTGTGGCAAACTTAAAACTAGACCCTTTTCTGGAGATTCTATAATGCTGTGTCCAAAGGGACAAGCGAGTGGAGATGATGGATTTTAGGAGATGCGGAGTTTGGGGACCTCACAGCAGGTAAAGGAGCACCCAGCGCTGGGCTCAGAACACTTGCTGTCCTCACTCCTAGTGTCTTCCTGTGGAGCGGGGTTGTTAGAGGAAGAAAGGAGTTTATAGCCATTTCACACACTGCGGCTGAAGTCTCAGACACAGCTGGAGGGAGGGGCTGGGAACGCAGCCCCGGAGCCTTCCCGATCGATCCTGCAGAGTGGGAGAATGGCAGAAGACAACTTCAAGTCAAAGGTCAGGGTAACTGGGCTTTCTAGTCAGATATGTGATCTAAATGATAGTCAGCTTACGATCTTCAGAGCCTCTCCTGTCAGGACCAGGCAGACGGCGCTTCTCAGAGATTCCTCTGAAAGCTTTGGATCCATCTTTCTGTCTCCCGGATTTCGGCTTCTGTACCAGCAAAGTTAGGACAGTAACAACACAGATCTGGGGCTGATGTGACACACATCAAGATTACAAGTGTCAACCGGCCCAGCACATGGCTTTCAGAGACATCACTCTCTTCTTGTCTCTTCTTACCTTGGCACAGTCCTGTGGCACCTCATGGTAGAGAGGACTGACTAATGAGACGCCATTAAAATGAAGCCCACACAATTACCTGTCAGATTAGACTTTCTAGAGTCTGGAAACAATTGTTCGAGGCTTTCTGATACTTTTAGGGAAGTATAAAGACTTCTTGGAAATATTTTAATCTTTGAAGAAACAGAGAGTCCTGTATTTTAGTTTCAGCTCCCTTGGAGAGCACTCGGGAAAGTGCCAACAGCGACATCTAGAGGAATCTCCACTCTCAGGAGCATTTGGGACCAAAGGGAACCCTTAAACTGGTGGGGTCAAGTTGAGGGGTAAAGGCCTGGGTCATTTCACAGGCCTTAAATCTAACCATTTCCTTAATGCCACCAGGCCAAGAGCATTTATGATACAGACATAAAGAGCAAGTAAGACGCCATTTGTAGGGCAAATGGACAATGCCTCTGGATTCAGGACAGGACTTGGGAACCCCAGATAAATAGCACGCTTATTGTTGAACACAGAATAAACAACGGTTAAAAAAAAAAGGTTAAAATCAAGTTGGAATTCACATAAATCCTGTGAAGGTTTTTGGGAGCTGGAAGCCCTTTAAGTCCCAAACTGTTGTGATCTGTACGGTAAGTGTAACTGACTCGAGGAGTGTCCGTCTGCAGTTTATGTGCAGTGACGGCAGACTGAACGGGCATTGTCGGGGCCTGGTGTTTAGGGAACACCTTCAGGTTCGTCTAACCAAAGGCCCTTACAGTGCTCAGCTTATCTGCAATGAGGAAGCACAGAAACACTCTGAGAAAGTTAGACTTGGGCTCAGACACGGGTCCGCATCCCATCCTGGCTACATGCTAGCTGTACGCCTTAGCACGCGCACGTAGGCCTCTTTGCACTGTCCTTTCTTCTCCAAGGTGAAAAGAATATATACCTCAGCTGACCAGAGGGCTGGATGCTGTAGGGTGCAGCCCCGGCCCTGCTATGACACCACACAAACAATGCCAACTAGTTGGTTCCTCTTCTCTGGCTGGGACCTGTGCTACCTGGCTGGCAGGGATTCAAGATCACAGATGTTGTATCTGGGGCTTGAATTGAGTATAAAAAGCAACCAGTTTGAAGTCTAGGCCTATCTGCCCTTCCTCCTCCTTCCCCCTCCTTTGCACTCTTTAGGATAGGAGGACAAGGTGACTTAGCCTCTAGGTGAGAGATTTGCAAATCCTATCTGCCAATCCTAGCATCAAATCTCAGCTCTTCTGCCTTCTTGCCCTGCCTCTCTTCCCCCCACCCATTCTTAGGATTAGGAAGGGTGACTTTAGAACCGCGGGAGCCTCTCCAGAACTCCACTGCACTTCAGTCTAAAGGGCTCACTTCCTAAGTGTTTCCCACAGATCCCTGTTAGCTCTGCCTTGATAAGAGAAAGTGACTCTCAGAGTGGATTTTAGGGAGAGTGTTCGGACTCAATGGAGGACAGACGCCTCTGCAGTAACTGGCTGAAAGGCAACTTACCACTGTCCCCACCTGCCCCACGCCCTGAGGGGAAAGAGGAGAAAATGGAAACCCAAAGTAACAAATTGGAGACTCAGGCCTTCTGAATACAACTCCACCCCTCAGAGTGGAGCTGGGCCACCAGCTCTCTTACTTTCTTGAGGGGAATGGAAGGCTGCCACTCTGTCATCTCTGTCATTAGTGCTGCTTCCGTATGGCACGTGGCCATAGACTGCCTGGGTCAGTGGAGCCCTGGGGAGAAGCTGGTCAGCTTGGATGCTTTTTCCCAGGGCCCTCCTCATTCAATCCCTTTTGACACCCGTATTTCCCTTTGAGTTGCAGAGGCTTAGGAGGCAGTTTGCCAAAACATGTAAAAAAAAAATCAACATAATGAAATGGTCAAAAAAATTTTAGGATAGCTACTCAATTCGCAGATTTCATATTGGAAGCAAAATCCACCTGTCCCAGGCTTTAGCCATGAGATAAACCCTCAGAAGTGGGAAAACAAGACTCTGGGAGGAAAACAGAGTTGCTCCAAGTTCCCAGCCAGGAGTATAAGAATGCCAGCTTCTAGTCTAGTTCTTTGTTTTTGGGGTCCATCTTAAGCTGGAGGCAGAATTCAAGCCAGACTGGATAGCGAGCAGAAGAGATCCCCCAGAACCTGCATTTAATGTCTGAGCTTCCTTTGGGCTTCCAGGACCTCTGGGTCCCATGAACCACATAGCTTTTGTAGGGAAAAGATATCTTTTTCTACTGACAGGGGATGGAATCAACCCAGGTCACATGACCTCAAATCTACCCAGAAGCCCCAGGGGCCCCCTGTATTCCAGAACTTACTGATAGAGTATGCTAGCTTTTGAGAAGTTCCTAGTGGCCGAAATAGCTCTGCCTTACAGGGTTTCCCCCACCTTCCGGGAGACATTGTGCTGTCCCTCGCTGACATGTCTTCATGTCTCAAATCTTTCTGCAGACATTGCCATACAAAGAAGCAAGGCTGTGTGGGAAATCCAGGTAAAGGGGCTGCAATCTGAGGTCTGGACAAATAAGCCCAGTGCACAAGGAACATAAAAGATTCAAATTCCTGTGGAAGCCGAGCATTTGACTACGAAGTGATGCAGAGATGCAGGAGCCTTAGGATGTGGAGAAGGTAGGGTTGTTTCATGGAACGTGGGAGAGCAAGGTGGACCTGACAGATGCTCTGAGGAAAATGAAGATATAATTTTGGTTCCACTTCATGTTCATGGTAGGCTCCCTGCAGGAGGCAAGTGGCCTGTGTCTGCTGGAGGAGAGACTGAACCCAGTGAGAGGAATACGAGAAGGGTCTGCTTCCCAGTGCTCTGTTTGGCCATCAATCCAACTGAGCCCTCAGAATGTCCTACAAGTCTCAAGTGGAGTGAGTGAGGGTTGGCAGTTGCCTGGGGCCTATCCTGGCCAGGAATGGCAAATTTGTGGTAGGACTCATAACCAACATGGGTGTGGTTTTCTGTGGTTTCCCTGTAACTAAGGATATCCTGTGCCAGGGTATTTCGGTATGTTTGCAGAGCCTGCATTCCAGGCTCCGGTCACTGCTGGTTTCTTGGAGGTGGAAGATTTACAACAGCTGTCATGACTGAGGGCTCCCCATCCTTGTGGCTTCTGTCTGTGGGACACCCCTGGGATTCCCTTCCAGAAACTGTGGAAGGTAGGTCTTCTCTGCATGGGATATCTCCTAACTGCGTCCTCCTTTTCTTCTCCTCCCCCTTCCTTTACAAAGAAGACAATTTGCTTCTTGTTTATGCTGAAGCCAAACTTGGTGGTGAAAGAGGCTGTGGCTTCAGAGTTTCTTCAGACAAGTGTCAGGCTGTTTCTTTCTTTGTATACAGGACAAGAGGATTCTAGTTGCAGCAAGTGTCAAAGAACTCTGTAAGTATGTGTGTGTAAGTATGTGTAAGTGTGTGTGTGTAAGTGTGTGTATATGTAAGTGTGTGTGTGTAAGTGTGTGTGTGTATTTGTATTCCTGTATGTATATTGTGTAGAGGTCAGAGGTCAACACTGGATGTGTTCCTCAATTGCTTGCTATCTTATTTTTTAAGACAAGGTCTTCCTAGAGCCTTCCTAGACTGGCTGGCCAGTGAGCCCCAAAGATCTTCCTGTCTCTGCCTTCTCAGTGTTGGGGTTCCTGGTTTTTCTGCAGACGACGGGATCTGCTATAGCTTTCACATGCTACCGTAGGCACTTTCCTTACCTACAAGTCTGTGCAGTGAGCACTCTTCCCAGCCCCAATTTCAAATCCTTTAGAGTATTTAGTAGTGATGTTGGAGAGGAGAAGATTTTCCTAACAAGACCTACCCTGCTGGTGTGGGGAGCCAGGCTTTGCCCACAGATGTCATTCTCCCCCCCCCCCGACCTTGTACCGTGGCCACAGTTTGCAGAGCTAAGGCAAGGGCAGGTGTGCATTAAAAGTGGGCATCAGGGGCCGCACAGAGCAGGGTGCTCGCTCCTCATAGGGAACCTTGGATTCTCACATTTTTCACACTGTGGTCTACAGCATAACCCCTGCCAGGTCACTCTGGCTTCTTGGATCTCAGCAACTTATCAACAAATGGGAATTATGGGAATATCCCATCTCTCCATGCCTGTACTCCTAGCTCTTGTGGCTGGCACTTTGACCTACCCAAAGGAAGTAGGGAAAAGGGAGGTCTCGTCAGCCCTAATGAACGGAATCTGGTTGGAGAAACACTGAATCAGAAACTGGCTTTTGTGATTTTTAGTTTTTACTCTGCTGCTCCGAATCATGAGCCAGGGAAGGAAGGAACTTGTACACGGTCAGACCCACGGTTCCCCAAATTTCTGATCTCATGAATAAAGAAATGAGAAATTTCTTCCTCAAACAAAAACCTGTGGAGCAACATAGAGAAGACAGATTTTATTTTGCTTCTTATTAACATTAAATCAAAATAAGTGACAGAGCAAACAACTAGTATCTATCTCTCTATATTAATTTCCTACCTTGAAGGGAGGGGCATTTTCGTCAAAACACAGGAGGGTGTGAGTTCCAAGAAAGTGTTTTCACCGGAAGTGTAACTGGCTAGCTTTCCATGTGCTATGTTACTCACTATAACCTGCTAACTGGGTTTTTGTACTTGGCAACCTATGATTGGAGTGGCCACAAACAAAAAACAACATGAAGACTGTGCCTGGGGTCCTGATGCCTAATCAAGGCTATCTTTGTCATTGGCACTATTCCCATGGGAGGTGGCTCCTGCCCCTCATCAAATGGAAACTTCCAGTCTTACTGAGAAATATCTAAGTGGAGGTGGCAGAGGACAATGGAAGCATAGACCGGGGGGATTATCTTTAATCAGTGCTAATCATTCCTTGAAAAGCTCCATGGGTACGTATGTAACAAGTTAGCAGGATGTGTAACTATATATACTTCCTGTACCACAACTATATGTGTGTGTATACATATACATATACATATACACATACATACACACACACACACACACACACACACACATATATATATATATATTCTTGTCCCTGGGTCAAATCCAACCACTGCTCATTCTGTAAATGAGTTCTAGAGGGAATGCAGTCAGGCCTGCACAATTGTTTGTCCGTCCTAATCATGGCAAACTGCAGGACTGGTTTCAGTCAAGATGAGAAGATATGCACAGCCTGTAATGTTTACAGTCTGTGTCTCTGGAGATGATGCCTGTGGTCTCTACATTTTTACCTTGTTCAGGCATGGGAAGTGAGATCACATTCTAGGGACTAAGTGACTTTGGCCAATATTGAGATATTGTTCATCAAGCTAAGGTTATTTATTTGTCTGAAAATATTCAGAAGGCTCGTTCATCCAGGGCTCCTTGCCCACACTTTTAGGAGGCCTTGAAGGGGAGAAACTACAAATGCAATGCTCTTGATGTAAGGACCTGTATCTGTTTCTCTCTGTCTTCTGGTCTCAAGGATGCCCAGCATCTTTCCCCTGGTGTCTGTAAAGGCCTACATACCTATCCTGCCTGCTTCCCTTTCCTCTCTTAGTTCTCGCTTATCCATCTGTGCAGGCTTTGAAAATTCTGGGTGGAATTTAGGTGAGGACTGATGTTTTGAATGTAGAGAAACTGAGAGACAAAGACATTTTTGTTTAGTTCTTATGATATTGAGCAAGACACTTTGTCTCTCTCTATGTCTGATTTGTCCTTCTCTGAGCTATGACATTAGATAGATGATCTTGAGTTTAATATTCAGTATTATCTGATCTCTGCATATATGCCCTTAGGTGCTAGTAGGGACAATCTGCTAATCAGTAGCTCCTGTGGCTGGTAATGTAGAGGGAATGAGTCTGTCTTCACCGGTCTTCAACTTCATTAGGCATTTTGGCTATTGCCAGTTTTTGACCATGACTATAGGCTGCTTGTTATGTCAAGCAACTATGAGCATGCTCGGATTGGCTCCTCTAGAACCACAGAGAGATAAGCACAGTAATTTCTGTTTAAGGGAAGTGTAATAGACTTCCATGTGGGACATAGAGTTATATTAACATTTTTTTCAATTTTGTGTTTCTAGCTCTAAATACCAGGTTGCCTTGTGTCCCTACCAGAGTCCACAGCCTGGCTGCACCAATGGTGAGGTTTGTTAGGCAGGTGGGAGGTTGTGTGGCTAGGCACAGTGATCAGGGCTTACCCAGATAAGTCAGCAGCATCAGCTCACCCAGCCCCCACCTCCATCTGCCCCACTCCTATTGCAGACAGTCATGGCATTTCTTGTTGATAAGTAGGCACTGCATCTTGTGATGGCATCTGTGATTCATTCCCAAATCTGAGCTCTTACCTCCTTTAAGGGGAACCTTCTCAGTTGTTCTGGGAGTGGAGTCCTGGAAGGAAAGAGAAGGGCAGGGTCAACATCCATATCTCACAAACAAGAAACAGGACAAGATGACTCGACCAGGGATGCACAGCAAGTTCACGGAACTCAGGCCCACAAGTGAAGCTCCCACCTCCTAGTCGAGAGCTTTCTTCTTCCCCACACATGCGACTGGTTTTCCTCTTAAGTCAACATGAGATCAAATAAAGTCAATAAATACATGCACTTTTTTTCTTTCCATCTTGGGTTCATCTCTAAGTGTTGTGAATATATGTGGAAAATATCTTTCTAATTAGACAGTTTTTGGAAATTCTGTATTAATTAGTGTTTATATTCCAAAGATTGTATGGTATATGATAAATAAAATTGAAATAAATCTCTGACCTCATGGATTTATTGCAAGTTTATTTCCAGCTTTAATGAACAACTATTTATAAATATGTAGCATGAACAGAAGTATATTCATTCACATTGTATTGCATATGATTCTTTCTATAATAATCATAAATGTCTACATAGACTTTATGTAAATGGGTAAGAGGTTGATGGGAACATTGTCTGCTAGAGAGGAAACTATGCTGGGGTCAGAGAGGCTTAAAGAGCAAGGTAGCGACAGTGTTCTGAGAAGGTGGTCCACAGAGATGGAGGGGCACTGGTTTCCAACAGATCCCTCACAGACTAGCTTTCTAGCGTCCCTCACTTCTTACCATGTTAACCTAGGAGGGCATGAAAGAGATCTTCCATAAAGGAATGGAATGTCACATTTGCCTTTGGACACCTAGGTCATAGTCACCGCTAGTGCCCTTCTCTGAGACAACAATGCACATGGGAAAAATGGTGTCCCGATGTCTACCATGCTGGAGGGTGGCCACCGACTCCATGGGATGTGCCAGGCAAGGGCTGATGACCATCTGGAGGTACTATTTTAATTTATGTCCCTAGGAATCCCGTCATTCACCTTCTGTGGACACTGTTATCTGAGAAGTAGCTCTTTTATCTAGTCCAAAAGGTGGCATTCATCCTGGGAGGCCTTGGCATCACACTGATTTGGAGATGGTCTATAAATTTGGACTTCGGTTTCTCAGGGGAAGGGATGGGAAATTGACTTTGAAGATCCCTTCCCCTCTGCTTGTTTTCTGATTGTGTTTTTCCCCTGAGAATTCTGAATGAGGGTACAAAATTCCCCTTTATGTTGTCTCTGTCAGACAGCAGGTGGCACTTCAAAACTTAGCAAGCATCTGACTCAATAGCAAGCATGACTTTCGATTGACATGAAGTTCAAACACAGAAAGAAAGGAATCTCCTTTAGATGAAGCCTGATGTGACTGAATGCACCAAGTGCCCTGTATCCAACTAGGTACCTAGAGTGACTGGCAGGAGAAGAGCCACCACAGGGGCAGAGATGCTAGCGAATCATTCGTTCAGCTTTGGGGGGCCTGTGGTGTGCACTGGTCATATAGATACACTGTGGACCTAGTTTATAAATACAGCCATTGAAGAACTACTAGAAAATATGGAATCAGAACTGTGAGTTGTGGCAGAGTGCTTAAAGACAGAATGTTTGGAGCTTTAATTTTGGGGACTGATCTGTAAATTCTCATTCAGCAAGTTTGGGTAGGGCTTGGCTCGCCATGATTTCTCATGAGTTCCCAGGTGATGCTGGCACTCCTGGCCTCCAGAACAGCATCAGCTTTGAACATCAAGGGTGTAAGCAGTGTATCTGGGAGGAGGACCAACCGTATGTGATGGGGGTGCAGTCATGGAAGGGAAGGACTTGCTTTTGCCTATTAACTGAGAGTTCCTTCAATGCCGAAAACATTGGAAAGGGTTCCTGTAGCTTGATCCCTTACCCAGGGGCCAGGGTATTCAGGACAGAAGCATGACTATTCCTCTGTTGAAGAACGCAAGGTCTTTACAGCTTCCTCTAGCTACCTACAGTCCATGTGATTTCACATGGAGTTAAAGGGAGAGACAGACCCAGACATCTTTCAGAACCTCAAGTTGATTTTGTCAGGAAGGATGCCAAGTCAAGGGCCAATTCTGGGCTAAAGTTCTCCAGTGAGCTCTCTTCTGGCCCAGGACAGAGCAGTTCATTGTTCTTTTCTCCCTATTTTGCAAGCAGCCCTTGTATTGGAGGATGGAGAAGCCAAGCCTGAGGATATGATGACTGCTCACTTTATCAGACATGACAGTTATTGTTAGATTTTGTCAGAGATTGTTTAGACCCCAGGCACTATGCTGAGTGCTGTCTGGAAACTGTTTTAATAAACCTTGCCCAGGAATTGAAGACCTTGACTGGGGAAAGGAGAGCTGTCCTCCTTAGTGACTTGGCTTTGGGTAAGGTAGGGCACAGACTTGACCTAGATGCAAACAAATGAACACCCCCTGGCTGTCGTCCCAGCCCCATAGAGTAGCTCAGGAAAACAATCACCATGGTTACCTACCCCTTATTCATGTCCTTAAACATATTTCCTGTTTTCTTTTAGCCTCTGTGGACATCTGGTGGGCATTCCAACACTACTACAGTTCTTTCTGTGTGGTGGAAAGAATGGTCGTGCTTAGTTTGTCCCCAGGTGAAATGACCCCGTCCTAATCATTAGCCTAGAACTGTTTCCTTCTCTCCTTTCATTACTGTGATTAGAGGGCCAGTGATTCCTATTCTAGGCTGTTGGAGTCACACCAAGATGTAAATTATTTGCAATTGTTTGAAAACAGTTGCTATTTGAGAGGACCTGCTTTGGCCTTAGAATGTGCTTAATTTGTCATAATTCCCTGGAAGCTCTTGGAACAAATGTGTACAAGTTCCTTGCTTCCCTAATTAGCTTCTCAAACCAAATCCTCTGTTACTGAAAGTTACCAAAGGCTACCAAGGTGTGGACGTTCTAGAGAATTCCAGACCCTCTGCCTTTCTGGCTTTGTTGTCTCTGGCCCACAGTACACGAACATTTCTATTATCATCACGCTAAGATGATTAAAGATTTAACGTAGGTTGCTCTGGGAGCCAAATCCTCTCTGGGCCTTATCGTATTGGTCTTTAACTAGACTCTAAGGATTAGAAGGTGTCTAAGACACAGAGAAGTGACTTAAAGATTACAAAAGATCACTGAGATAAGAAACTTGGTCCTACTGGCTGTGAAGGTCAATGACATGCAGAGTTGCCTCTCTAGATTCAGGCAGACAAAACAGCAGCATGTTTTCCCCAAATCCAAGGGGAGACTGAATGACAGTCATCGAGGACTGCCAAGGAAAGTGTTTGTCTTGGGAACGTGTGGGTTGGCAGCTCTGAAATTGCTACCACAGTGACTTAATCAGCATTTCTCCTACTTGCCAAACTACCATCCTGTGAGACACTCATGAAACTAGGGATTCTGATGCAGTAGATTCTGGTCAGTCTCCTGGCTATGTCAGCATGTCTGAGCCCCCCGCTGTGAGCGTCTGGGGTAAGCTCTGAGGTGCTACATAGGTCTGGTCAGTCTCCTGGCTATGTCAGCATGTCTGAGCCCCCTGCTGTGAGCGTCTGGGGTAAGCTCTGAGGTGCTACATAGGTCTAGTCAGTCTCCTGGCTATGTCAGCATGTCTGAGCCCCCCGCTGTGAGCGTCTGGGGTAAGCTCTGAGGTGCTACATAGGTCTAGTCAGTCTCCTGGCTATGTCAGATTTTCTGAGTCATGGCCCACTCTTTGAGCATCACTGACTTCAAGACATGACACAATAGCCAAGTATGATACTTATGATCTTGAAAGGTGGCTCCAGGGAGTTGAACTCAGATTGAGATTAGGAAATTTTCCTGCTCTGAAGATAGAATTGGTACTTTCTGCCCTTGGCTTCATCTATCAATGTATTTTGTTTTCTAGTTCCACTTCCTGCGTTGTCTTTGTCTGCTCTGGATGACAGCCATTGTTCCCACTGCAATCCAGCTTGACCTTCTCTGAGCCATGCATGTGTCAACTCCTTGCCTGACTAGCTGGGTCCCACCTTCTCCTGCTTCCATCCTGCTAATGGAGAGCTCATCTTTACATAATATAGTGAGTGAGTGGGAGGAATGACAGCATCTAATCATCTTCCATCATCAATCCCCAGGATGGCAAAGGATTCAGATAAAGATCATCAAAAAATGCCAGACTGCTGAGTGGAAGACATGTCTTCAGAATGTCATCTCATAGATTACGTTCACAAGAAATGTAATTCCCAAGAAAGAGTGTTTCACAAATCAGATTGTTGCTAGCTGTCCCTTAATGATGGGACAAAACATATAGGCCTATATAAGCAGACATATGGCTCTAGATATGCTGTAATAAGACCAAGCATGGACAAACCTCAGGCAGATCCGGAATGCGTGCTGTTCCACTACCTAATTGGCCTGTCTCTTGCAGAATAGTCAGTGCCAAAAAAACCAACACTTGAGGGTAGGTGTGGTGATGGTTAGCTCAGGGCTTGCCAAATTTTCTTGTTTTTAAAGATATTCTGGGAAGGTTCTTAAAATGAAGGTTTGACTCAGTAGCTCTGGGATGGGAGTAGGAAATCTTAATCCCTCTCTGTGTGTGCATTATTGTGTGGGTGTGTATCTGTTAATATTCAAGAGTCCGAGAGTGAATATGTATATGCAGTGATGTACTTGTGGTGGTTAAAGAGCAGCCTCGAGTATCAATTCTTAGCTTTTGCCATATTTATTTCTTTGTTGGTCACTACTGCGTTGTGATTCTGCTGTCTCTAGCTTCCATCTTGTTCTAGGAATAATGGGTTTACAATTGTGCACCTAGATGTTGGACATGCAAATTTAGGTCCTTGTGATTGGTGGCAAGGGATTCAACCAGTGGGCCATTTCTCAAACCAAGTCTGTATTTCTAAAAAGCTCTCAGGACAATTTATTTATTGGTTTCTTTATTTATTTTATTTTTCTTGTGGTATTGGAGATTGAACCCAAGCCTTGTTGCCTATACTAGGCAAGCACCCTAGCACTGAATTATATCCGTAGGCCTTTAAACATTTTTATTTTGAGACAGAGTCTCATTAAATTGCCCAAGAAGATTTGGACTTTGTGACCTTCTTGCTTTAGCTTTGAGAATAGCTGGGACCACAAGTATGTCATGCCCAACCAGGTAGGCCATTAAATCACAGTGTTTCAGATTTAAACATACGTAGTTATCACACGTAAGACAATGTGTGAGCTTAGGTTGAATTCTAGACTCCCGAAATAACAACAACAACAAAAAAATTTCAGCCACAGAAGACATGGGGATGACATATCGAGTGTATCTGATTGTAACATTAGGCAATATTGCCGAGTTAGCGTGAACTTTCTCGGCCCTAGGAACAGTGAATACAGACGGACAGCAGAATGCAGGCGAGTGAAGCCGCTCGCACTGCCTACAGCCGGCTTTCTCGCGCTTAGAGGGGCAGCGTGAATGTGATGGATACTTGAGTAGCTCAGGTGGAAGCGTACGTGGGCTTTATCATACCAGTTTTGAACATTTTCCGAAGACCATGTCTAAATTTTCTCAGGTTCAGCTTACATTCTAGTTACTGCACAAAACCCTCCTTGTCCTAAGCAGAGGTCACTCCCTCTTCGTTTGGTCAGGAACATTTTGCCTGAAGCTCAAGCTCATAGGCTTCATTTTCTCAAACTGGAAGTGTCCATGTGAGTCTTCCCTTCAAAACCCTGCATGGACCTTGGTTCTTTTAGAAAATTCTCAACATCAGGAAAAGCTCAATTAGTTAAACAAATTCTTAAATAGAATGAACCCAATTTCAGGGAGTCACTTAAAAAGTGTCCCAGGCACTTCAACTCACATCTACTGTCTGCTATTGAACAACAGACTGCCAAACAGCCCCAGTCCTGTTCCAGCTCTGCTGACTGTCACCACACCCATGTTAATGCTCTTCTTCAGTTTCGACCCACATCACTCATTCTCTCTCAAAAGAGAGAGGTAGGCTAGAGATGGTATACAACTTGTGGAAGTCAGACAACCTGAGAGCCTGCTATACCACTCTGGACTGTGTGTGTGGTTTTGCCTTGGCTTAGATAAGCCCAGCCTCCTGGCTTAGGAAGCAGAGAAGTGACTAAGGATGAGGAACTTTTATTCAAATGGAAACACCTGTCTGTAAAGTGACTGGGGGGCCAGAGCCATCATGGATTCCTCTTTCCCAGGGGGAGATAAGAGACGCTCTATTGTATTTTTTCTTTTGCTCTACTCTGTGTGTTGACAATTCATCTTGACCCTGGAGTCTTTCCAAGGTTATGGGGAAAGTATCCATACACTTGAATTACTCAATTTTTCTTTCTTAAATGTGCCTTTTACGGTAGACATTCCTTTCCTCAAGATAGCACCACCTATGTGGAGGCGATAGACAACATTTATTCAGGTAACGAAATGCACATTCTATTCCCATTCCTAGGGCTTTATTTACAAGTAATGGCTTGGAAACAATGTACAAAGGGCAAAGAGTCCTGGAGGGAAATGTAACAGCCCCCACAAGGCACAGGTGAGTCGTGAAGCATGGGCACAACAGAATAAGATGTGGTTCTACTGTGGCACAAAGCGTGCTTCTGCATATAGACACGGAGGGATCTTTAAAATACAGCACCTAGCCGGGCAGTGGTGGCGCACGCCTTTAATCCCAGCACTCGGGAGGCAGAGGCAGGTGGATCTTTGTGAGTTCGAGACCAGCCTGGTCTACAAGAGCTAGTTCCAGGACAAGGCTCCAAAACTACAGAGAAACCCTGTCTCAAAAAACCAAAAAAAAAAAAAAAAATACAGCACCTAGTGACTAGAATAGTGTCATGTGTATGTTAGGTGTTTTTAGATACTCATATTTATGTAAGACAGGACATAAATATGACATAAATATGAATATTATTTATGGACAGGAATTTGTCCATGGTAGCCATCTCAACAAATGCGGGCTGCTGTTAGGAGGACAAGGTGTGAGAAACATTTAATTTCTTTCCCCTTAATTGTTGATTAGCTTTCCAAATCAATGCAATGTGTTTCATAATGACTTGTTGTAAAGGTAAATGAGCACACACATTGCCAGAGGCTTTGAAGACATCACGAGAAAACTGCAAGAACAGGAGCTTACTAAAGGTTTTGGCTAAAGTTGTATACTCGGTGTCTTTAACAGTGTCCCGTAGAAAGCACAGACTCAATAGACACTAAGATTGATTCCTCTGTTTCCCTTTTGTCTCTCCTTTAGAGCTTTCACTTGGAGTTACTTAGTCCTCTGGCCAAGTCTCATGGTTAACTGACCCTTCTCTATCTCCTTTCTCAGACTCTGCTTTTGTCCTGGGGAAGGGCTCTCCCTCACTTCATTCAGTCCTTAAAAAGTGTTCCTATTTCTCACTCTGACCAGCCACTGATTTCTTCTCCAGTCTGCTGGGTAAACACCCCTTCACTGGTGGGCTCAGGTGATTCTCTGTTTGTCAGCAAAGTGACTCTATTCTCACAGCTTCCCAATGAGTCCCAGTGGCACACAGAGAATGCTCTGTGGCCATCACCCATCTTATGTTTAATACTTGGATCTGAGTCTTTGGTTTCTTTGACAGATTTCCCCCTGAGCTTCTTCAGATGCCAAGTCCACCTGTTTCCAACAGTCCCCATCCTTCTTCCTACTGGCTATATCCCTGAGAGCCCGGCCTAGGGACCTCACATTTCCCTAGGTGCCATCACAGTTAATGACTAGAAATGATGTACACAAAGCATTAGGTTCTCTGTGCCAGAAGAGTTAAGATGGAAAGACCTAGCCAGTGACGAAGTACCTGCCATTTGGGAAATCACTGCACACCAGAACATAGACTCAGACTGGGAAGTGCATCTTTCCGAGACATGAAGGTAAGTCAAATCGATGCCCTCGAGGATAAACTTCAGAGAGAGAAATGGGAACCAAGGCTTTCCACTCTGCTGCCACCGTCAGTGCAAGCAGAGGGAGCAGCATTCTCATGGAACAATCAAAAGCAATTAAGCCGTCCCCACTGTGCCACTTGGTCAGGGCAGTTGACTTCAGGCCCTGTCCCCTGCCTGGGCTCCGTGTTCTGTATTGCAGAAGAAGGGCAGAGAAAAGCCTGCCCAGCATTCACAGACTGAATCATTTCAACAACAGACTGGAACACATAACAACTCTACCAGAGTTCTCTCTGGTTCTGCCCATCACCATCATCACCCTCCCCACTGGTTTCTACCTGCATCCTTCAACTGAAACTTCTCAAGGCACCCACAATCTGTCTTCTCTGACCACTGCTTTACAATAGCACTTTCTGTGGCAAAACCACCTGACAGTGGCGAGTGTGTCCAGAAGGTGCTCAAAGGTTTGTCCAGAGAGTCATTCTTAGCAGATGATGAGCCTCACTAGCCCTGACAACCGAATCAAATGTCAACAGCACCATTCTTACTGTCCTGCGGAAGAGTGACTTCAACACTTCCTTTAAATGTCAGTACTTGATGACACTAAGGCCCAAGTTCTCTCTCAACAACTAGAGAGTTACTGAGCCTTTCTTCAAGACAAAAAAGAGAAGTCAGAAAAGAAGATTATAATATGATGATGATTGAGAATTATGAAATAATACCAGACGCATTCTCACTTGGCCAGGGAGTTGTCTACGTGGGTGCCATTCATATAGTCCCCAAATGCCCATGACTGGCTCTCACCCAAGCCTGTGAATTGTGCATGCTGACGGTACAGTATTTTCTAGAGGCTGAGTTTCTAATTTTCTACATTTTGGCTTTCTCCTTCAGTTCTTTTGTCTTACTCCCCTCTCCCATTTCAAACAAAGTAAATCTCCCCAAATCAGTGTGGTCCTGCGTGTTGTGTGAGCATCTCAGAGGGTACGGGTGAAAAAACATTGCTATTTTCTGTTCTTCCATTCTGTTTTTTTCAACACCCAAGGCTCTTCAAAGCTAGTGACTTGTGAGGAAGCTTTCGATTTCTTTTGTGGGTTTTAACACTAAAGTACGCAGAGCTCGGGGGGGAGCCTTGGCTTCTCTTCCTTTGTCTTTTTTTATACCACAGTCTCTGAAACTTAGCTAAAACACAAACAACTAAAAACAAACAACAAATGAAACTAACAGCAACAACAGACTCTTGGCAATAGAGGCCTGGGAAGTCCAGGGAGCGTGGACTGAGCACCTTACAGAGGTGAATTCTCTCTGCCTACTGGGAGGCTCTGCTCAGCTGGGCTTCTGTCGTCCTTTCTCAAGGCCAGTCGCTCCTCTCTGCTCTTTTGGCTCAAGTACATCTGGAAAGTTTTGAGCTCAAGTCCAGTTTCATTCCTCTAAAAAATTACAAATTAGTGCGGGAAGCTCATTCCTATTTCTTTCTCCCCTTCCTCTGCTATGACGTCTGTATATACGCATATTTTTATTTATTTGTATTTTTAATTTTTTTGCTCCCAATTTCTCTATTCTCTCTCCTAGAAGGGCACAGATTATAAATAAGGAAAGAGAAGCAAAGCCAAGTCTACTCACCTTCTTCTGGACTACCAGGACCAGGATGATCGCCATGGCCACCACAAGGCACACCAGCGTGGCGGTGCTGAGGTAGAAGTAGCTGTGGCTTGTGGTTCTCCAGGACCTCGTGCTTCTCCAGGCGCTGGCCACCGAGTCGGGTGGCATCTGCATGGCTGGGGCAGGGGACAGGGCCCCACAGCTGCCTGCTTGCTGCAGCCCGGGCTCCATGCTTTATATAGTCTGCCCCACATCACACCTTATCTCTCCTCATCTGATTCGATTCTGCCCTCAGCTCTGTTCCAAGAAGGATTTTCCCCCTGCATCCTGGATCATGTGATTTGGAAAAAAGCCTTCACCAGTTGCCAGACAGAGGAACTCTTCTCTGGGGGCGTGAAGCGAAGGGTGGAGGCAAGGGTAGGGGAGAGGTTCATTTTTCATTGCCCGGGATTAATTTGAGTGCAGAGAAATTGTAGCGAGAGACGATGGCTGATGTCAGAGGGCGGTAGGAAGAAGGTAGTTCCGCATTTGTGCGCACCAACCACTTCTGTTTCCTCTAGGCTCAGCCACACACAGAACGCCTTCCCGAGGGCACCCTGCACACTGCATTCTACACGCTGCTGGCCCTGAAACGCTTCCAGATTAGTTCCTTTGCTGGGTCGCTGGGGGACTACAATCCTCCAGTGACGGCTAGGGCTCCCTGACACTCACGGCCCGCTGGAAACTGGAAACACACCCTTTCTTGGGAAAGAAGAGCCCACAGTGTAGACACTCACCTACCTGGTGACAAGCTTGTGGCTGTAGGACATTTGAGGATAGTTTCAAAAACCGGTGAGAGAATAGGAATTTGGAAACAATTAGCTTTTGAACTAAAACTCCTAACACTCTTGCAGTGTGATTTTGGGGTCTGTTAAATTTGCTGTTGGAGCTGGCTTGCCATAAGTTCATGTAAGAGGAAGAAATTAGTGAGGCGTCAGGACGGGGAGGTTGAGCGGTGTGGAATGTGTGTGCATATGTGTGAGGTGTCTGTGGGGTGTTCTGGGGTGCAAATAGTGCTCCCTGTATTTGTGATGAATTCGTGCATGAGTGTTACTAGAATTTAGCATTCTGGTTCAGGTACAGCCCTGGGAATTTGGTATAGCGGCTGACTTCACACTCCTCACCAGCCTCAGAGGCAGGTAACATTTCTTCTTTACAGAATGGAAAACAGAGGCCCGACAAGCATAAAAACTTCCTCCGGGAAACCTACCAGTGCTACTATAAGGGAAGAACTTGGTGTATCCAAGCCAGCATTGTCCCTAAAGCCTGCAGGAATCTTCCGTTACTGGCTGAAAGCCTCACACCCCATCCTAACCTTTTCTCCGCTTAGCTTTGGTCCTGGGATAAGTCACAGTAGCCCTTGCTTTAACCCCCTCTGCCTTACAGTCACTGAGAAGATCAAACAAGATGATGTAAGAGTGCTTCCTGAATGGGAATTGGCTTGGCAGCTGCTCTTGAACAATTCCTGTTAAACAGCCCAAGTTGCCCTCTGGGCCATGTCTGGAATTTAATACAATAAATAGAGTCCCTGGGACACAGAGCTGGATCCCATCTGTGGATCTGAACCATCTTCACTTCAGAATACCTCTTAAAGTACCTATCACTCTTTCATAGCTGCCTCCAGATGTGGCCTTCATAAACCCCATTTTCTATTTCCCTGGGTGTTGACAGCACCCTTCTCTTTTGACTGTAGTCTACCTCTGTGAGCCGTGGGAGATACCAGAAGCTCCAAAGAAATGCCTTGCCCAAAGCCAGCCTGGGATTGAGACTTTCTGGCCCTCTGGAAATCTCTCTTTGAACATTCTTCAAGGCAGCTTAGACTTGGAAGATGATCGAGAGACTCTTTCTGGTGGGTTCATAAAATCAAAATCCACAGCGGTGGGAGAGGCAATGAGAGACGAACTGGTGAATAGCCTTGCTGGCAGCCATTTCTCCACTTGACTATCAAGGAGGCTGAACCCCCTTGGTCGCAGGCTGAGCTTAGGCTTGGAAGAGATAGATGTCTACACTAGTTTGCCTGATGGTTTTTGTAGGATGAAGTAAGCTAGTATTTTGGGGGGTACACATGGTTGACTTGGGGAGAAGGCCCGTCCTTTGCTGGGTACGGACAAGGAGTGGGTGGCAATATGCCCAAGGCTGCTGAGAACTGGCTGCTCCCTCGGCCCTCTCTATTTAGCCCCTTTGATCAAAATGGAAAACTTCTGATTGCTGAATGGAAGTTGTGGGTGTTGAAAAATAAAAAGGCTTTGCTTAAAGTTCAGGCCTTCCTGAAGGCCTGTGGGGTTGAGGAGGCAGTGGAAAAACTGTTTGTCTTATGCTTACAGTTTTGCATACAGTGTCCTGGGAGGGAAGGCTGACGAGGGGAAAATCACCCTTTGTTCTTAGAACCCTCTGAGCACTTGAGATTTTCAGATTGTGGGCCAAATTTCACTCCTTTTGCTGGTGCACTCCTCTGCTCATGAAATTTCCATGGCTCCCTATTCCCTTCTCCTTCCTTCTCAACGACTCTGTGCTTTACACTTGTAGAATTTGGTCCATAACCTAGGGGTCAGTTCCCTGTGCTAGCAGGGTCCTTTCTTGCTACTTAAGCCAGACAATATGCAAATGGAAGAATCCCATAGAGTTCTTTGTTGAGTGATTTTCAAATCCTTCTTGGAGTAAAACTGCACAGTAAACGTAAAATGAAAAAATAAAAGCAGAACTTGCTGGTAGGAGCAGAGGAGGGCTAGACAGAAAGGCTGATTGCTTGCTGTATCAGACCCAGAGTCATTACAAGATAAACAAAATATGGAGCCTGTTGATTGCTTGGCTCAAATTACTCATTTCTCAAAGAAGGAAATGGAAACACTGAAATGAAGTGACTTGAAGGGTTGGGAACTCACCCATTGATCAAGCATGAGGACCCAAGTGTGTTCTCCAAAACCCACGCATGAAAGCTGGGCCCCGTGGAATGTGCTTATAATTGCACAGTTGGTGAGACAAAGACAGGTGGAATTTGCTGACTGGTCCACCCAGCCTAACCATGAGTTTCAGGATACTGAGAGACCCTGTGTGGTTCCTAAGGAATAGCACTGGAGCTGACCTACACCTCCACTGTGTACTTGTGCACAGCTGCACATGTGCCTGTAACCTTCACAAGGAACACTCACACAGCACACATCCCTTCTTGAAATGGAGTGGCTTGCTTCACAGGGGGAGGGAGAGAAGCAGGTTTCTTTTCCCCTCTGCTTGTTCTCCAGCTGTCTCCACTGACACTATGCTGGGCCCATGCAAGTTTCCTTGAATGTTTTTCTTACCTTCTCTGGCTCTGTCTTTCTAGTCTCTGAACTCTGGCCATCTGGCTTCATCTCCTCGTGTAAAACTTGCCTATAGCTCAGCAGTCCGCTGACAGACATACTCTCTAGAGACCCAAGGCCAGGCCACGTGACCTAATTATTTAATTACCTGCCTAACTCTACTTATTTGCATGTGTGTGAATGTGTATAAATTTTCCCTACCTTGTGAGATAACAGAGTCTCCAAGACACTATGTAGTCTCTCATTCTCTCCATCCTATCTGCATGATGTAGGGCTGGGTCTATAAATGGTCAACTCTGAATCGATGGTTGTCTTGACTTGGTGTTTATGGAACAAGAACGTTCTAGAGGGTTGGGTATACAAAAGAATTGTGTGATGACATTTCTGTCTCTTTTGCATTTCAACTGTTTCCTATGTCCCGTTTTCCATACTTATCCCCCAAGCCGCACTCCCAATCTAGCATCTCTAGTGAAACTCTCCACTGGTGTCCTTCTAGTGTATCAGAAGTTGCTAAGGTGTGCTTCCAGTACCTGGCACGATGCTAAAACAAGCTAATCTCTCATCCTTTGATGAGTAAACATCATTTTGAAAAAGTAGGAAGGACACAGCGGTGGCTTCCCACCTTTCATTGCTCCCTAGTAGCATACACTTTGGGAACTCCATCATACAAAGTAGGAGCACTTAAGGGGTGGTCTCTAGCTCAGCATCAGCACCACTAGGGAAAGAGTGAAGTCTAAAAGTTCCTGCAGCTACTGAAGCAATTGCTTGAGTTGACTTCGGGGAATACATGTCTGGGAAAGCACCTCCGAGGATCCCGGGAACGTTTGACAAACAGAGGGATAATGAGTAAGAAAGAGCCTCTAAGGTTAGCTGTGGGCAGGTATAGTATAGTAGTGTTCTATACAACTATGTAGCTGTGAAAAGTGAAGAATAAAGTTAGTCTACAGAGTTGGTATGAGAAGTGTTTTTCCGGTACCTTGGTGAGCCATCTATCTAACCTCAGTTACAACTGTGGGAGCTAAGCCTACTGTTGCTCATGAAGATGGAGATATATCTAAAACAAAATGGAGATGATTTTTATCTATAGTTTGTTTGGAATATCTTTATTTAATAAAGACTTTAAAAATATGTAGGGTGTATGAAAGGGGATGAATTCACCTAAGGTATGTCTTAAGCAACAAAGCACAGAACTAAACTACCTTTTGAGGAGGACTTGAGAGCCTTCAGCCTTTCTGGGGCTAACTTCACAAACTTGGAAAATAGACTTGGCAATTTTCTAAGAGTCATTGTGAGTGAAACAGTGACAGGGTAGGAGCAAGGTCAATGAAATATGGCCCATGTTTAAATCAGGCAGTCATGTATTTTATTCAATAAAGTTTTATTGAAATAGTCATGGACATTTGCTTATGTACTTTCTGTGGCTGCGTTTTTTTTTTTAAATAATGGTAGACATAAGTAGCTGTAATAATGCTGTACCCTTTTACTTGTATTTTAAATAAATGCTGATTGGCCAGTAGCCAGACTGGAAGTATAGGTGGGACAACCAGGCAGGATGTAGATGCAGGGCAATGACAATTCTGGAAAGATGGAAGTTTAAGTCTGCAGTCATCACCTAGACACAGAGGAAGCCAGACACAGAGCAAGCAAGATGTGACTGCCTTGCCAAAGGAGATGCCAAGCCACATGGCTAACACAGACAGGTACTATGGGCTAATATGAGTTATAAGAATTAATAAGAAGACTGAGCTACTATGTCAATCAGTTTATAATTAATGTAGACCTCTGTGGGACTGGATGGCTGAGGGACCTGGTGGGACAGAAACCTCAGTCAACACAATAAGGACACCATAGTCTTTACAACCTAAAATCTTTACTATTTAGCACCTTATAGAGTCTGCTGGCTTCTGATTTAGAATGCTAAAATGTACTCAAAGGAAAACAATCAAGAAGGCTTGGGGAATAACAGAGACAGGTTAAACTTCCTTCATGAATCCTTGTGAAAGTTTACCTTGTTAGCCAATACTTTCATATAATAAGATTCTTTTGAGGGTTCTGCCATTGTGGAGAAGCTATGTATAAGGGTTGGTGCAATACAAAAGCTGATTGTTGGAAAGAACTTAGCATCTGAGAAGAAGGTGGGGTGAAGAGCATCCGGGAGACATATATCATAGATATTCTCAGCTTTCCATGCCTTTGTTTATCGATTACATGTGGAAGTTTTCTGACAATTAAAAAATAAATCTACGGGTAATAATGGAAATGGTTAACATAAAGTCAGAGATTTAAAGGGGAGATTTAAAGGTTAATGAATTGAGAAATACATTTGAGTATGACAGGTATCTAATAAGCTTCTTGGTCACCAGGGCAAAGAAGGGAGCATAGTGGATTACATCACTCTTCTCTGCCCATGAAAAGCAGAGGAGCTCAAAAGTAGAAGCGCACAATTTACTGGTTATAAAGACACTTTGAAATATATAATTTTTTTTGAAATGACTGAGGCTTGTTTAAAACATGCCATTAACCAGTGGAATCATTGAAGCATGTTTTAAAACAAATGTAGCTTTAGCCAGACCTGTCAGGACATGCTTATAATCCTAGCACCTGGATGACAGGGACAGGAACACCCAGAGTTTGGGACTAGTCTAGAGGACCTAGTGAGAACTTGCCCCAGCAAAGAAATTTACTTTCTTAATTAGTTCAGTGACACAGAACTAATGATAAAAGTAGGAAAACCAAACATAGAAGCAAGAGATTAAAAATATGTTAATTCTCTGACCTCTTCCAGTTAGTTGGTATAGAAAACTTAAGCACTTGCAATTGTTCTTCAGAACACCGTTAGGATTGCATTTGTGTAGTAAGTTGAGGAAAGGGTCTTCCTTGCTGATAAGTAACAGCACAGGAAGAGGCATCATCATTGAGCATGGGGAGTCTATGAGCAGGATCCCATCAAGGCACAATGAGGGAGGCAAACATCATCATATCATCAAGATAACAGCAAGGAAGGCGAGCATCATCACACTATTGAGATAACAGAGAGGGAGCTGAGCATCATCACATCACTGAGATAACAAGTAATCATCGTTTCTTGCATGGGGCTCATGGACAGGCTGCTATGACGCTCATTTAAACAAGTACCTGTAAGATAACATGGATGGTGCTCTTAATGTGATTCAGAGTGCTGTGTGCACACATGGGGAACTCATGCTGATCTACCATCCTTTAGGGTTCATTTGTGGAGGTGGGGTGGCAGTATCTTTTTGACTTCTTCTATACTACCTGCAAATTACTAACAAGAAGGAATCCACCATCAATTCTTAGCAAGTCACCCAACTCCTTCCCTTTCTGGACTGAAATCTGTCAGCACCTGTTTTGCCTGCAGAATCCGGGCCAGATCATTTTGCAAGGCTTTTTTTTCCTCCCTCTACTTCTCACCTGATCCATCCTACTGAATCATTCCCTTATTAGAGATGCAATGCTTTATTCCAACACATGTACCTGTCAACCTCTCCCATGACATCGCTTTGGTAACATCAGAAGCTCTTTCTTGCATCTCTCTTTCTTGAAGTTCACCACATTTTTTTTATTTTAATTTTTGAAGCCCTCATTCAATATATAATATCTCTTTTAAAAAATATATTTAGAAATTTTATTTTTTATGTGTATGCTCCTGCCTCAGCTACCTGAGTTCTGGAACCGTATGATTATACAACAACACTTAGGAGAAATCGGTTTGTTGTTGTTTTTACAATAATATCTCTTTTTGTGGCCCAGCTAATGAAATATCTAACGTGAGCAGTCTGGTTGCACTGTATTGGACGCATGGAGCATTATGGGAGGTGCTCCGCAGAACTCGTTTCTGATGCAGAATCAGGAAATGACATTTTCTTCTTTCAGTTTCTAGGAAATATGTAAGCTCAGCAGTCATGACTTTGAAGTAAAAATCAATTTATCTCCAGATGGTTAGGGCAGCCCAGTAAAGCCTTGGTCAGTTATGCTAGCTGTGCAGGGGGCACAGCTGGGAAAGGACAAGCCAGAGAGAAACAAGAGATCACACCAATGCCTTTTGCACAGTGATTTTTACTGAGAACAAAAACATCCTGACCTAACTATACCTTTTCTAATATTGATCTTTCAGCTATGAAATGCAGGGCACACTGGTAGGCTAAAAATGCTCAAGTGTGCAAATTTACATGTTACCTGTGGGTCTCCTTCTACTCCTTCTATTTCAAAGCAAGCATTTGAGGAGAGCCCCAAATGGGGCAGGTGCTTGCGGTCTTTGAGCTGGGGAGGCATCCAGTCATCCCAAATCTTGGTTGCTTTCACTGGAATATAGTGATCATCTTACATTTGGTATGGTTTGGCTTGGGAGGAAGCTGTGGACTGGAGAAACCTTGGGATCCCTTAAAGTGGGTACTTTTTTTTTTCATTTTTTAGAATGTACTTGAAGTTTTTTTTTCTTCTGTTAAAGTGAAGACAATTGGAAGATCATCCCACCTAGGCTACATATCTAAACACACCAGTCATTCATGCATATAGATGTATGTATGCATGTATGTATGTATGTATGGATACAGATAGATATAAATGGAACCTGTTCTAGTCAAACTGCCGGACTCTAGGTATAGACTATTTTTGTTTCACTGAAAACATGATTCGTCAGTACGTAGAGAGCCTTGCCTATGTGTGGGAGGGAAGGCTGCAATGAAACATTGACTTCAGCTTCCAGATAGAGATGGGGAAATCAGGAACCATGTATGATCATCTCTTCATGTGTGAGTAACACAGGTGAGTCATTTGGGGCTAGAGAGGTTATGATTTTCTATCTCATCCTCTAAACTTTCGATCCTTTCCTTTCTTTTTCTAATGTTCTAGCATGTCTGTGTAAATGTGTCACGACAGTACAAGGATAAACACCCACAAACTGCTGACCTTTAAATACCAGGGACTCACAAAACTACCAATTTATTTCTCATTTCTGTGAGGTGCAATCTGTGGCAGGTACTTCCAGAAGCCTCGAAAGAGGGGAAGAGGCTTTAGTAAACTTCCTTCAATCTAGCCAGGCACTTAAGACGGCTGACTTTCCCATGGTTTTAGCGATTCCCGCTCATGATATGGAGATCCATTTTTTTATGACTCAAGTGGAGGCTCAGATGCTAATGGCAGGGGACCTATGGGAGGCAAACTGTTCTCATAGTCAAGAGGCCAAAGAGGAAGGAGAAAGGAATGGATCACAGTCTTCCTTTAGAGCATGCAGCCGATGCCCTTAAGATCTCTCACTTGGTTCCTCTCTCTAAGGGGTCTATTAATTCCCAGCAGCAACAACCCGGAACCAAGCCTTTGGCAAGTGAATAGGGACAACATCAGTGTTCACACCCTGCAGCAAGGTGACTGTGGAACATGACACATGGAATAGTCTCTGGGGCACATTTGGGGGTTATTGTATTGCTGCCTGCATTCTATAGAATGGAGCTGAGTCTGACCCCAATCCAAGCACAACTGAGGCTGGGAAATACAATGTGTGTGCATGTGTGTGTGTGTGCATGTGTGTGCGCGTGTGAATGTGCATGTGTGTATGCATACGTGTGTGCATGTGTGTATGCATACGTGTGTGCATGTGTGTATGTGCATGTGTGTGTGCGTGTAAATGTGCATGTGTGTATGCATACGTTTGTGCATGTGTGCATGTTCAAGTGTGTGTGCATGTGTGTGTGTTTATGTGCACATACGTGTGTGCATGTGTATGTGCATGTGTGTGTGTGTATGTGTATCCTGCAAGAAGAAATACTGTGGTGATTATAAAGCATTTTCACTCTTTTTGAAAATTATATTTTGCTAGACATGGTGGCACACATCTTTAATCCCAGCACTTGAGAGGCGGAGGCAGGTGGATCTCTGATTTTGAGGCCAGCATATTCTATAGAGCTATTACATAGAGAAACCCTGTCTCAAAAAAACCAACCAAACAAAAACAAACAAAAAAAATTAAGGAAAAAAGAAAGAAAGAAAAAGAAGTAAAATTTTGCTTTAAGACCTGGCTTTGACAACTAATAGGAAATTCTTTAATAAGACTGAAGTTCTCATGGTCACCTGCTTGAAAGAAAGAATCTCACACTCCAGTTTTCAATAGGAGACCATGAGCCTGCTTGGGTTGCTGTAATAAAATATCAGATTATAGATGAATTAAACATCGGACATTTATTTCTCTCCTGTCTTGTGCTAGCATGCTTGACTTCTGGGGACTTCTGTCTTGAAGACAAATGTCCTTTGTGTGCTCACAGGGAGAGAAAGGGCTAATTACGAGAACCTCTGAATGATAGCACAGATTGGAGAGGACAGAAGTTTTACTCCATAGCATGTTTTCTTGCATTTTTCTGCCCCATCCCAGGACACTTCATGATTTGAAATATGCTTCCTTGGGCTCTGGCTCTCTCGTGGTTCTGAAAATTGGGATTTCTATTCATGTGGCTGCTTGATGCCTTAGTTCTCTTAGCTGTCTCTCTTTAGAGGCCTTCACAGAGTGGGAAGTGAGGAGATGATGTAAACGTGTTGATTGTCATGGCACAGGCTGAGAAGGAGGATTGATATTCTCTTCTTCCAGTGTCTTCTGAGCACTAAGTCCAAAGCAATTTTCTAGAAACTCGATACAATGCTGACCAATAATTCATGCAATTGCTGAACAATCCTCTTGAGATTTTCTTCCTTAGAGACTTGTATTACTTTTGTGCCTTCTGTTTAATGATGTAGTCTTATTAATTTGGTGTAAAAAAGAAACAGGATATTGTATATGCGCACACACATGTATTAAGGGCAACTGATCCCCTTTGATAGTGAACATAGAACTTTATGGGGTGGAAATAATACTTGCACAGAGACTTGGAGATCAGGTGATTTTATTTCTCATTGTGACACAAATCACAGGAAGGAAGGTTTACTGTGGCTGACAACCGGAGGGCATGGCAGCAGGAGGCAGTTGCTCACATTACATCTGCAGCCAGGGACAGGAGAGATGGATGCTGCTACGCATGCTTTCTTCTTTCAATCTTTTATTCTGTTTAGGACTCCTGGCCCATGAGATGGTACCACTTACACACAAAGCAGCTCTTCACTATTCAAATAAACTTTTCTAGGAACTCCCTTGGTGTCATGCTCAGAAGTGTTATCTCATCTCCTTGGTGACACAAATGTAGCCAACTAGATACTGAGGTTTACTCCTTGCAAAGGATAATTAGGAAATAAAATAATAATTGTTGATAATAATAGCACTTATTGAGCCCTTACTATGTTCTGAACCTTATGCTAAGTGATTTTTATGTATTGTTTAGGTCATTTAATCATTTAATCATCGTGGCCTAGTTATTAATCTTTTTGATTTTTTGTTTATGTTTTTTTTTGAGAAGGCAAGGTGCATTTGACAGTAAAAAGGAGGAAATGCAGAGTCCCAGTGGTTGGAAAGATCATGGTTCATGATTCATTTGAGAAACTGAAGGAAAGTATCTGGAATCATACCTAACAAAATGCTAAAGTAAAATTATTTGCTGCCCATTGAAGTATGTTTCAGTTGGAGAAGGGAGGAAAGAAGAAAATTTGGAAGTTTGTGCTTACGGTCAAATACAGCTATCCAGAATGCATTAATATCTGCCAGCTTGGCACAACCTTGAATCGCCTATGAAGAGTCTTCATGGGAAATGAATAGGTCAGGTTGATTATTTAGGAAGACCTAGCCCACTTTAGGGTAGGCTGATCCCTGTATCCACTCCCTAGGCTGATCCCTGGTGAAGACAGTGAACAAGAAAGCAGGATGTGTTTGTTCTCCTTTCTGGATAGGAAGCCCCGAGTTCCAGCCTCGACATCCCCACATTGATAGAACATGACTTGAAATTGTAAGCCAAATCAAACGAACCCTTTCCTTCCCTAGTTGCTTTAAGTCAGTCAGGGCATTCTATCCCGCAACATAAGTGAGACTAACATGTAACATAGCATGAAGTTGTGGAGAACTTAATTAGAAGATTTTGTGTGTGGAGCCCTTGCAACATTACTACAAGGCTCCAGAGAAATATAGGTCTGGGGAAAATGTATACAACTGTTAAGAATAGATTTCTAGTACCTTTCTTCCTTTGAAGGAGAGATGAAGGTGTTATAAAGGTTAGTGTTCAAAGTGGAGTCTTCTGTTGATGTAATCTGCACTGTGGACTAAAGACAACGATCTGATATAATGTGCTGGGTCATAGCTCATCTAGCTGGGAGACATGTAAACAAAGAAGTCTTGTTAGACTGAGAAGTGGGCTGCGCACCTGCTTCACCACTCCTGAGCCCAGGGAGCCTGATCAGCATGGGTTTCCTTCCGATCTCTCTGCTCTTGGCGGCTGTGAACTTGCTCTCCAGATGGTGGGAGGAGAAAGCTGGGCATTCCCTATCAGATTCGTATGAGACATTCCAACTTGAGTGAAATCCTGTACGGAATGCTACTGATTTGTTTGCTTTTGAGATAGGGTCTTACTACGTATTCACAGATGTTTTGCTATGTAGATCAGGCTGGACTCAAGCCCACAGAGATTCTGCCTCCTTAGTCCTGCTTCAGTCCTCTTCCTGTTATCAGTAGCCATGGTAGCTGTCTTGTCTCTTCCTGGTGTCTCTAAACCGTATCTGTTCTCCTGTTTATAGCCGTTTATGAACATTTTACCCCATTTGTCTACAACATCTGGTTCCCGACATTACCCCAATGGATGTCTACTTCAAAGGATGTGACTTTTGTATTGAAACCTAGGAAGTGAGTTTTAAAAAATATGTAAAATTTTTATGTCCAGTTTCTTGAGTTCTTTGTATATTTTGGAGATCAGGCCTTTGTCTGATGTGGGGTTAGTGAAGATCTTCTCCCATTCAGTAGGATGCCTTTTTGTCTTAATGACTGTGTCCTTTGCTTTACAGAAGTTTCTCA
>JAQHUG010000059.1:2305608-2321910 GCA_028555095.1 Dicrostonyx torquatus
CTGCCAATGGGGACTGACTGAGAAGCCAATGATAATGGCACTGGGATCTATCTCTTCTGCATGTATTGGCTTTTTGTGAACTTATTCTATATGGATGCAAACCTTCTTAGACTGAGTTGGAGGGGGGAGGGCCTTGGGCTTCCCATTGGGCATGGTGTCCTGCCCCATCTTAAGGAAGCAGGGGGGAGGGCAGTGGGGTAGTCGGGGAGCGGGAGGGCCGGAAACAAGGGGAGTAAATGTAAATTTTTCTTTTAACAATAAAAAAACTAAAAAAATATGTAAAATGTATATGATGGTCTTGAGGCTGGACAAGTTTATATGTTCCTGAGTCATGTCAGGGAGGTTTGTATGTGTAGGGACGAAGAGGAAATAGTACTAGAAAAGGCTGGAAATGGACAGTGACAGGATAGAATTTATTTTCAGTCTGAGGGAAGTAAATGGCATTGGGTGAATTTAGGAAGGTGGGTGCTATGATCAGATTGAATTCATCATCCTATTAAGTGCTCAAAGCCATCAATGAACACTACTTGCATCTGGGATCTATATAGATTACCAGGGAGCGGAGGGCATCTCCACAGGCATCAAAGGCCTAATTCTTCCTAGCAGAATCCTGGAACCAGGGAGATGGACGTATACAATGTGAACAGATAACTGGAGACAAAGCGATACCTAACACCGCCACAGATGAGGTGGATGTGGAAGGTTTGGTCAGGGTGCAAGCATGTGACTGGGACTTTGCCAGACAGATAGGTCTCAGCTACCAACAGTGGAAAGGCAGATCAGAGAAAGGAGAGCAGTGCTGGGCATTGCCAATCAACGCAATTGGTGTGTGAACCAAAGCGACATCATGTGCATTTCACCAGGATGTTCTGCCATAGGCTACCTGCTAGAGGAGCCGTGAGGGAAAAGGCAGGTTGAGAAACTGAAGAGAGACAAGGCATCCCCAATGAGTACGATAATTGCAGGGCAGAGAGTTAGGGCTTTACGCTGTGGACGGCGCTGAGTCATGCAACTCTGTTATTTGTTTAGTTTTGATCACTTCATAGATGAGTACAGTAATACAAATGCAGCTAAGAATTCTAAGAATTACACTGCTTAGGAAAGTGGCAGTAGTGGGTTCTCCTCTCGGGTCTATGACTTCACCGGCCACAGCTGTTGAAGCTAGGGTTAGGGTAGCAGGCGGGTTATACTTCCTATTGAATTGGCCTTAAGTCCAAGAAGTGGCTGTTGGTAACCCCCAAAACATAAGTGCTTCTATTGAGCCCCTGAGTATAACTCGCAATGCTATTCTGTGCTGTGTTTGTAGGCTTTCTAGCTGGGTAGGACTTTGAACTGCTTCTCTCTTTGAGGGCTTGGCCAGCGCCTTCAGATATGAGGACTAATCTTCAGAGCAGGCTTCCAGATTAGCTGGAATTCCTCCAGGTCCTGTGCCTGAAGTAGGTGGTGTTTTCAGCAATCGGGTCTTACCTGCAGATTCTGTGAGGCAACCAAGGTCACTGGCAATAGCCAGTGTCGTTTCTGGAGTCTCTTGGAGTCCTCTGACCAATGGCTTTGAGGGATGTTTCTCATGGCTAACATTAAAGTGTATTTTCTTAGGTATTTTTTGGCTCTTGTGAGGATCATTAGCACCCCAAATGGCATAGCTTGATTTTATATATATATATATATATGTCAAATATGTATATGTATTTTAACCAGAAAATATTTCCCCATGGCTTTTTAGTCGTTCTTACTCCTCCATCCCTTTTTCTCCCCCCCCCAGTATTGCTCTCTCTTTTGTTTCCCAAGATAAAGTGCCCTGTTGTTTTCTCTTTCCCTGCTTCTCATCCTTTGAGTCCTACTGCCTTCCTGTGCAGAGTTCCTTCTTGCCCCTACCTTTGTCCCTTTTACTTTTCTTGTTTGTATGGTTACTCCAACTTATTTAAAGATTTAGAACTATGAACCACAAATAAGAAAGAATGTGCATTGGTTGCTATTTACTGTAAGTTTATTGTACTGTTTTTTGTTTGTTTGTTTGTTTGTTTCCTTAAAGTCCTTGGATTCTGGGATGAATTTTGTGATAGTTCTTTTAAGCTATGTGCACTGGGGTTCATCTAGTTAAATCTCACTGGAGAACATCTCTACAGCACTGGTGGATTGGGAGTGGGGCATGCTGTCTTGGCCTTTAAGTTTGGGTTTTGTGATGATACCTTGTCTGCATGTCTGCTATGAGAGTCTAGTTTGCCTCTATTGAGTGGAAGTTTGCTTCTATTTTTATTGTTGCCCAAGTTTGTTTGATTTAAGACTAGCTATGAAGAGTTGGTAGGTGGATCCTTCAGACACTCAGTGTGGAGTGTGGATTGGAAGGACAGGGTGATTCCAGTTCAGCAGCCAAGAGGAAAGAATGTGAGTGGGATCAGCGGCAAGATCTGCTCGGGCTGGAGTACCAGCTGTTCTGACGTTGTGTCTGGGAGTGTGAGGCTATTGGGGTTGGTTAGGGGTCATGGACACTGCTGTGGTTTGAGTGAAAACAACCCCCACAGACTCATAAGTTTCAATACTTGGTTCCCAGTTACTGTAACTGTTTGGGAAGGATTAGGAGGTGTGGCCTTGTTGGAGGAGATGTGCCACTGGGAGTAGGATTTCAGATTCCAAAAGACTTGTGATATTCGTGTCTCTTTTTGCCTCTACTTCCAAATCAAGATGTACAGTCTCAATTCCACCAATACAGACTCTAACCCCTGACACTCTGAAATGAAATTAAATGCTTTTTTTGTAAGTTGCCTTGATGTGGTATTTTATTACAGCAATAGAAGAATCACTAAAATAGGTACTCACCAAGTGATGCCAGTCTGCAGTACCAGTCTACAGATGGAGGCTAAGCCTGAGGATTGGAGGTGACAAAGGCAGGTACTCCCAGAGACTCACCAGCTCAGGCACAAATGTGCATCTCAGACTAGGCCTGGAGGGTAGATATGGTACAGGTAGGCTAGGATTCAAGAATCTCATAGATTCGGCCAGCTGGCAGGATGTATTGCCTGGGCTAAGCCAAGATGTTGGGAAACAGTACAGGCAGGACTCACCAGTGCACAGGATGTTCCACCTGGGCTGGCTAGGTTTGGAGCTTGGGGAGGGTACGAGGGACTAGGTGAGCTCATCAGACTGGGTTGGAGACAGGACGTGTAACCTGGATAGAACTGGAGGTTGCATAAGATGTGGATAGACTAGGGTCAGAAGTGCACTCCAGACTCAGCCAGTAGACTGGATGTATGGCCTGGGCAAGGACATTGAATATGGCAGAATTTATTTATTTATTGTATGTGTGTGTTCATATGTGTGTTTTTGTGTGTGTGCCATGGCATGTTTGTAGGTCATGCTAGGTATCTCAGGGATTGAACTCAGGTCATCAGTCATTGTAGAAACTATTTTTACATAATAAGCATTTTCACTAGACCCATAGAACATTTGTATTTGTTGGTTTTTATTTTCGTGTGTGTGTGTGTGTGTGTGTGTGTGTGTAGGTAGAGTCTCATTTAGCAGCCATGGTTGATCTGGAACTTTCTACCAAGAGTAGGCATCTAGCTCACAGATATTCACCTGACTTTGCTTCCTGAGTGCTGAGATTAAAGGTACATGCAGTCATGCCTAGTTTTGTTTTGTTTTTAAATACTATTTTAAATGTTATTTATGTTTTGAAATGTAATTACATCATTTTGTCCTTTCTCTTTTCTTCCTCCTATTCCTTTTGCACATCTCCATTTTGCTGTTTCTCGAATTCATAGCCTCTGGCCTCTTGTGTGTACACACCTGTGCAAGTGTTAGGGCTGACCACTTGGTGTTGGATAACCACCTGGGGGATGTGGATTTTCCTGAGAAAGGCTATTTTCTCCTGTCTCAGAATTCCTTACTAACCTGTAATATCTTCTGTAGGATTGAGCCCATGAAATCCCCCTCCATGCTAGCATGTCTGTTGATGTCATCCCTTTTAGACAGCTGTACTGCTGAGACTTCATGGATACTTCCCTGACATTCCTAGGACAGGAAATCTCACAGCAGACGCTGTGTTCCTCTGGATCTCACAATCTTTCTGCCCCTCTTTCTCAATGTCCCTGAGCTTAGATGCAGGAGTTGTGTTGTAGGTGATCACATGGGGCTGGACACCACATGGGCACTTTGACCAGCTGTGCTTTCCAGTGACGGTCTCTGTAGGGCTGGTCTCTGGTATGAGATGTAGCACTTTGTTTCAAGGTTTAATTTTATAATTTTCAGTTATGTATGGATGCATGCCTGCATGTGGAGATCCCCTGGGGCTGGAGTTACAGAAGGCTATAATCCACCTGACACAGTGCTGAGAGCTGAACCCAGGTCCTCTGGAAGAGCAGCAAGTGCTCTTAACCACTGAGTCATCTCTCCAGCACCCCTCTTCCTTCCTACCCCTGGAACGTTTTTGTTTTAGGGACATCAAACAGAACTGGATAGATCCAGGGCTGGATAGATTCCCAGGAGAAAAGTGTGGGCTGCTTATCAGAAAACCACTGGAGAGATTCAGCTATCTCTCCTGTGATTTTATTAGCAACAGGCCTTGTTTTATCTTTGAAATGCCGGCTGTGGTCTCAAATGTGCGATCATTCACCACCACCCTTCTCTGCCAACTTCTAAGCATGAGGAAGTTCGCCTTCAATGAAATAGAATAGAAATCTCTCAAGAACCATGGCTGCTAATCTTTTAGTCTGATTTTGGGGGCATGGAGACACTGTTACATATAATCTATGACTTCTGTGAACTTTTAGCACAGATTTCTACTTGTGTGAGTGATGCCAGTGAGTTATGGTGAGAAACTGGTGAGCTGCCAGAATGCTGTTTAGTTGTGTATAAGGAGTTTAATATTTTTTGACTAAGGGAGGGCCCAAGGAAGGTTTACAAAAGAAGAAGAGAAAAAAGGGGAGAGAGAAAAGCCCACATTCAGGCCATGTAGAAATGGAAAGCTCTGTGAACACTTTCTGGCATTAAATATTACTTGAGTTTCTTGCTGTCCATTGGCATGGAATGAGCCAGGTGAGCTTCTGGAGAGCTCGTGTGGGTGGTGACGCTGAGGGACAGTGGGCAGGCTGAGCAACCAAGCTACCACCCAGGCCTAGAACCAGGATATGAGTTAGCCCACACCAACATCCACCTCATCTATGAACTGCTGGAGTGTGTGAAGGGTCTGGACTTGCAGATCCAAATCTACAGGACCTTCATCACACATACAATAGAATAGCCAAGTGTAGTCTCAGTGAGGGTCCCGTGTCCATAGGATGGCAGAAACCAAAGACTCATTGAAACGAACACTTACAAGTGAAGATGTGTGGATTAAAGGACATACTGTGTGACTTACTAGCCCACACTACAGCCTCCAAGCTGAGATTTTTTTTGTTTGTTTTTGGTTTTACTTTTTTTGAGTTTTTTCTTTATTTTCTTTTTTTATTCATCTATTTATTTATTTTTTATTTTTATTTTTTTATTGTTAAAGGAAAAATTTACATTTACTCCCCTTGTTCCCGGCTCTCCCGCTCCCCCACTACCCCACCACCCTCCCCCTCTTCCTTAAGATGGGGCAGGATACCCTGCCCTATGGGAAGCCCAAGGCCCTCCCCCCTCCATCTCGGTCTAGGAAGATGTGCATCCATATAGAATAAGTTCCCAAAAAGCCAATACATGCAGAAGAGCTAGGTCCCGGTGCCATTATCATTGGTTTCTCAGTCAGTCCCCACTGGCAGTCACATTCATAGTTTGGTTTTACTTTTGAGTTTTGTTTTGTGGGGGAGGTTGCAACAGCAGATGGCAGAAGTAGGGGAATGGGGAGGTGAGTGGGATCGGGATACATGGTGTGAAATCTGTAAAGAATCAATAAAAAGTTTTTAAAAATTAGTTTACAAGAAACAGTGTGCCAATCTGGGCCTTTGCATACATCGTAAACTGGGGGGAAGGTCACCCAGGGACACTGAACCTGAACCTGGGGCATCTGATGCTAAATTCACTTATGGAGTTTCATAATTGAATTGAATAAGGGGGCATCCAACTAAAGTCGTCCGGCACAGAATGGCTTGCTTGGTGTGTAGCAAAAGCCTGTACACATCTGAATGTGGTAAGTGGTGTGTGCTGAAACTGTTCGCATGAAGAAGAGAAGTCTGAATTGCGGTTGATTTTTTCTTCTCTATCTTTTGAGCCAGACCCCACATCATTTCTAAACTCTTCCCTTTCTGAAGCCCCTACCTTACTTCCCCATCCTCTCTCATTCAAATTGTTACTAATCAATCTATTGGCACATCGTCTTCTCCTGTATTGTGGTTACTTTTCTTAAGGATGAGTTTTTGAAGTCTTCGTATATTTTTGACATAAATCCTCTCTCAGGTGAATACTTGACAAAGCTTTCTTCCACTCGGTCCATTCATTCACTCCACTGCTTCCTTTGCCACACTTTAGCTCCTCAGGATGCTGTTTATTGATTGCCGGTCTTATTTCCTGTGCTCACAGATCTTACTCATAAGCCCTTTCTGGGCCTGTAGTTGAATCACGCTTCCTCTCTGCTCCAGCAGTTTCAGGATATAAGGTCTAATCTGAGGTGCTTGATCCACTTGACACTGACTTTTGTGTAGGATGAGAAATAAAGATCTGGTTGCATTTTTTCTGCATTTTGAAATCCAGCTTTCCCAGCACAACTTATTGAAAATATTCTTTTTTCCACTGTGTATTTTGGTATCTTGACCAAAACCCACAATTTTAATTGTGTGGACTTATATCTGAGTTCTTAATTCTCTCTCATTGATTTGTATGTCTGTTTCATCTCAGTTTGGCTCTGTTTTTATTAGTACATTCTATAGCAGGATCGGAAATCAGGTATGGTGATATCCCAACAGGGTTCTGTTTTCTCAGGATGGGTTAGGCTAGCCTTGGTCTTTTGTGCTTCCATATACATTTTTTTAAAAAAATATGTCTTTAAAGAATGATATTGGGATTCTGATTGGAATTGGACTGAATCTGCAGGTTGCTTTTGGTAGAATGGTCATTTCCACATTAATTCTTCCATTTCATAAGCGTGGGATGTCTTTCTATCTTCCAATGTCTTCCTTAATTTTTTTCCTCAGTGTTTGAAAATTTTCATCATAGATGTCTTTCCCCCCACCAGTTAATTTTATTCCCTAGGTATTTTTATTTCTTTTTTATGGTTATTATGGGGTTGTTTCCTTTATTCCTTTATTCCTCTTTCAGTCTGTCATGGATATATAAAAAATATACTAAATTTTTTGTGTTAATTCTTCATTCTGTCCCTTTTTAAAGGTATTTGTCAGTCCTACTTAACCATCAGGATAATATTAATGCAAATTAAAAGTTCTTTAAGATTTCTTTAACTCCAGTCATAAGGGTTATCTATTATCAGGAATACAAATGACATCTAATGTTGGTATGAGTGTGGTGAAAGGGGAACGCTTACTCCCTCTTAGTGGGAATATAAACTAATATAGTGACTTGGAAATCAAAATGAAAGGTTACCCTGTCATCCTTGAAAAACATAGACATAGAACTGCTATGTGACCCAGCTATATTGTTCCTGGGAACACATCCAGTGGGCTTTACAGCCTATGGTAGAGACACATACATCTGTGTTCATTGATGCTCTATTCATTTTACAGCCTATGGTAGAGACATATACATCCATGTTCACTGATGCTCTATTCATTTTACAGCTTATGGTAGAGACATGTACATCCATGTTCACTGATGCTCTATTCATTTTACAGCCTATGGTAGAGACACGTACACCCATGTTCATTGATGCTCTATTCATTTTACAGCCTATGGTAGAGACATGTACATCCATGTTCATTGATGCTCTATTCATTTTACAGTCTATGGTAGAGACATGTACATCCATGTTCACTGATGCTCTATTCATTTTAGAGCCTATGGTAGAGACATGTACATCCATGTTCACTGATGCTCTANTCACTGATGCTCTATTCATTTTAGAGCCTATGGTAGAGACATGTACATCCATGTTCACTGATGCTCTATTCATTTTAGAGCCTATGGTAGAGACACATAAACCCATGCTCATCGCTGCTCTGTTCACAATGTCCTGAAAATGGAATCAACCTATATATGTCTGTCCATCAGCAGACAAATAGGGTGAGAATTCTAAAGGATAAGAAAATTGATACAAGACACAATGGGGTAGTACTCAGATGTAAAGAAAATGAAATTCTGAAATGTGAAAGTAAATGGATAGAACTGGAAAAAATATTCCCTCAAAGGAAAAGCCACATGGAATCTCCTGACTGACAATGCAGCTTAAAGTCAGTAGAACACATGGGGAAAGATAAGAGGTGAGGATCCTGAGGGTTAAAGGATTAAGTAGGAATGAGGCAGGAGAATGAGGGAGAAGAAGCAATTGTGGGTGAATTAATCAAAGCCTTAGGGAAGCCCACTAGTTAGAGAACTAGTGTCTAAATACAGCTTTAAAGAGTTCGAAAGCCAACACAAAGATATCCTTGCTTAGTGTCTGGTAAGGACTGTGTATGTGTATGACTACACCATAAGGCATTGATTTTGAAGTTTGCTGATATATTTTTTGGTAAGAAGAAAAAACAATACTTGCTAAGAATTGAACCCAGGTCCTCTGGAAGAGCAGCCAGTAAAATATCTCATTTGGTAAAGTGCTTTCTGCATAAGTAGAAGAATCAGAGTTTAATCACTGGAGCCCACATTAAATCAATCAGTCAATCCATCAATCAATCAATAAATACAAGCTGACATTTGTGCTCTTGGGAGGCAGAAATAGGAAGGCTCCTCTGGCCTGCTAGCCAGACAGTCTATCTGGGTCAGTGAGCCCTGGATTAACAAGATCTTGTCTTGGAAAGTAAGGTGGAGAGTGACAGATGAACATACCCAATGCCGACTTCTTCCTGCCACATACGTGTTCATATTCATTCATATGCAGTGAAATTGAGATAATGGGATGAATGATGGATCCAAGTGACATAGTCACAATGAATATTAAAACTAAATGTTTGTGTAAGTGAATTTTGCTGTATTGTAGTTGAGCCCATGTTTCTCAGCACGTGACCCAGGAATTCCTGTTTTAGTTGTGTTCTTCGATAGTTGTGTTCCTTTTGTGAACAAAAGCAGGGGGAAGGGTTTGCTTTGCTCACGGTTTGGGGAGATGTGCAAAGGGAAAGGAATGGCATCAGACTGTCTGTTGGTGGCAGCAGCTTACAGCTGGGACCCCTCTCCTTGTCATATGCTGGGAAGCAGGAGGCAGGAGGGATGGAACTTAAGTTGGTGTAAGTCTCAAGGCCTTCCACTCAGCAACTCATTTGTCAGCTGGACTCCACTTTTCCAAGGGTCCACACATTCCAAAACACCAGCTGGAGGCCAAGTATCCATGAGCCTGTGGAGGATGTGGGGATGTTCACATCTGAAGCACAGCAGCCACTAAAGTCCTTTCATGGCATCAGTGAGATTAAACTATTTTCACTGCAGCTCCAACTGCTCTGGGCTTTTTCCCATCGCATTTTCTTACTGGCGTAAATGGCGTTGTCCGAGGTTTGATGATATGTGATGTGTGCAATGGACTGAATGAAGGCACAGAATATGAGAATTCCCCTGCCTCACATTACCAGACCTCACCTCAGCACAGGGTTGTATAATTGTAAAACCAATGTCACTCTTCTTAATAATTTAAAACAATTGTTTTTTTCAAATTGACACATTTATCTTAATATGTAATGGGATCAATATTGTAATGTTAAAACCAGTTTACAAAGTACTAAAAGTTTCTTGATATGACATAGCTAAAGTTATAAGTATAAAAGGTTTTTTTGGGTTCTCTGTTTTTAAAAATAATTTTCAGACCAAAACAATTGAGGACCACTGCTTACGTCATTAATTCAGTGTTCTCTAGTCCCAATGCAATAAAACATACTTTCTCTTCAGTGACTCCAACAGAAGAAGCCAGTGGTGGTGATGCAGTTGCTTAGCGGTGCTGTTGAGGGAGCAGCAAGAGAGGCTATAGGGAATCTTGTGTGCAACACTCCGAGAGGGGTAAGGGACAGGAATAGGTGGGACAGAAACACAGTTGGAATTTCCTTGAAAAAGCAGCCCCCAAAGGATCCACCACCCATAAATGGAAGAAGACATTCCTCAGGAGTGAGTGACCATTTCCAGAAGATGTCAGGGACATGGAGAGAATGGTTCATCGGCTGTGGCTGAGTCTGACATGCTGTGTTGGGAAAGAGAGACAGACTGGCTGTGTTTCTCATGGGCTGGTTTCTCCTGTTAGGTTGTGATTTTGATTCTGTTCATATGTAAAAATGATACGCTACAGTTGATATTATCAACTTGACAAGATCTAGAATTTCCTAGGAAATACAACTCTGGATATGTCTGTGAGGGACTAATTTGGTCAGGTTAACTGAGAAAGAAGACTCATTAAAGTGGGTGGCACCATTCCCTGTGCTTGAGAGAGCCAGCTGAGCACAGACAAGCATCATTCCTGGCTGGGGGTGCAATGTGACCAGCTGCCTCAAACTCCTGCTTCCGGGACCTCCTTGTCATGAAGAACTGTACCCTCAAACAGTGAGCCAAAATAAACTCTCCTTTAAGTTGCATTTGCTATGATACATTTTCATAACAAAATAATTAAACTAAGACTATGAAAGGAAGAGGCTATAGATGCTGTTCTTAATCTTGCAAGCATTTTCTTTTAATTCATCCACTTATATAGTCATGCAGAGACCCAGCGTTGACTTTGGATTGAGAACCAGCACTGTCTTTGCTACATTTTTCCAGAAGGTTTCCACCTTCACACCTTCCTTCCAGCCAATCACATCAAGTTTCCTTACTCAGAGTGAGTGATGCCCCACTTCATGGGCATGCACTTGCCCCTCTACTTGAGTGGTTCCTTCCTCAACAAGGCTGGCTAGTTTTGAAATTCTCATTTGAGTCTCATTTTCTCAGAGCCATCTTCTCTGAAGGTGGAAGTGAGTTTGTAGTTCCTCTAGTGTGATGGTTTGAAAGAGAAGTGTCCCCAGCAAACTTGTTCCACAGCTGATGTTATGAGGAAAACAGTGAAGTCGCAGGTGCCAGGAGCTTTAGGAGATGTGGCATTATTGGAGAAAGTGAGTGAGTGAGAGTTGAGAGCCTTGTGCCACCCCCAGTTCTCTCTCTCTGCTTGATGCTCACTGATTTTAAACTGTTTCTATTAAGCCATATATTTTTCTCCACTCCCCTACCTCCTCCCTACTCCCTTTTACCCTCTCCCATGGTCTCCATACTCCCAATTTACTCAGGAGATCTTGTCTTTTTCTATGTCCCATGTAGATTAGATCCATGTAAGTCTCTCTTAGGGTCCTCATTGTTGTCTAGGTTTTCTGGGACTGTGATTTGTAGGCTGGTTTTATTCACTTTATGTCTAAAAGCCACTTATGAGTGAGTACATATTAGATTTGTCTTTCTGGATCTGAGTTGCCTCACTCAATATATTTTCTAGATCCATCCATTTGCCTGCAAATTTCAAGATGTTATTATTTTTTCTGCTGTGTAGTACTCCATTGTGTAAATGTATCACATCTTTTTTATCTATTCTTTGGTCAAGGGACATTTAGGTTGTTTACAGGTTCTGGCTATGACAAACAATGCGGCTATGAACATAGTTGAGCACATGTATGATTGAGCATCCTTTGGCTGTATACCCAAAAGTGGTATTGCTGGGTCTTGATATAGATTGTTTCCTAATTTTCTGAGAAATCACCATACTGATATGAAAAGGGACTGGACCAGTTTGCACTCCCACAAGCAATGGAGGAGTGTTCTCTTTAGCCCACATCCTCTTCAGCATAAGTTGTCATCAGTGGTTTTTATCTTGGTCATTCTTACAGGTGTAAGATGAAATCTCAGAGTTGTTTTGATTTGCATTTCTCTGAAGACTAAGGATGTTGAGCATTTCTTTAAGTGTTTTTCAGCCATTTCAGTTTCATCTGTTGAGAGTTCCCTGTTTAGGTCTGTACTCCATTTATTTTACTGTATTATTTGTTCTTTCAATGACCAATTTCTTGAATTCTTTGTAAATTTGGAGATAAGCCCCTTGTCCAATGTGGGGTTGGTGAAGATCTTTTCTCATTCTGTTGGCTGTCGTTGTCTTGTTGACTGTGTCCTTTGCTTTACAGAAGCTTCTCAGTTTCAGAAGGTCCCAGTTATTAATTGTTTCTCTTAATGTCTGTGCTGCTGGGTTATATTTGGGAAGTGGTATCCTCGCCAATGAGTTCAAGTGTACTTCCCACTTTCTCTTCTATGAGGTTCAGTGTGGTTGGTTTTATGTTGAGGTCTTTGATCCATTTGGACTTGAGTTTTGTGTGTGGTGTTAGATAAGGATCTATTTTCATTCTTCTACGTGTTGATATCCAGTTGTGCCAGCACCATTTGTTGAATATGCTTCTTTTTCCCATTTTATATTTGTTTTGCTTCTTTGTCAAAAATCAGGTGCTTATAGGTGTGTGGATTGATATCCAGGTCTTCAATTCAGTTCCATTTGTTCCCCTGTCTGTTTTTATGTCAATACCAGGCTGTTTTCAGTTCTGCAGCTTTGTAGTAAAACTTGAGGATTTGTGTCAGGGATTGTGATGCCTCCAGAAGCTCCTTTACTTTACAGTAGCTTTGGCTATCTTGGGTTTTTTCCTTTTCCATATGAAGCTGATTATTGTTCTTTAGAGGTCTGTGAAGAATTTTGCTGGGATTTTATGGGCATTGCATTGAATCTGTAGACTGCTTTAGGTAAGATTGCCATTTTTATTATGTTGATACTACCTCTCTAAAAGCATGGGAGATACCTTCATTTTCTGGTGTCTTCTTCAAAGATTTTTTTTTTGTCATACAGGTCTTTCTTCTACTTGTTTGGTTAGAATTACTCCAAGATATTTTATGTTATTTTTGTCTATTGTGAAGGTCATTGTTTCTCTGATTTCTTTCTCAGCCCATTTATCAAATATGTAAATAGGGCTACTGTTTTTTTTTTGAGTTACTCTTGTATCCTGATGCATTACTGAAGGTGTCTATAAGTTGTAGAAGTTCCTCGGTAGATTTTTTGGGGGGGTCACTTATGCAAATTATCACATCATCAGCAAATAGTGACAGTTTGACTTCTTCATTTCTGATTTGTATCTTCTTGATCTCCTTTTTTTGTCTTATTTCTCTAGCTAGAACCTCACGTACTATATTGAATAGATATGAAAAGAGTTGATAGACAACTTTGTCTTGTTCTTGGTTTCAGTGGGACTGCTTTGAGTTTGTCTCCATTTAGTTTGATGTTGGCTGTTGGTTTGCTACATGTTGCCTTTATTATGTTTACATATGTTCAGGACAGACCTCTGTCCTGAAGGGATGTTGAATTTTGTTGAAGTCTTTTCACCATCTAATGAGATGATCATGTGAACTTTTTTTTCAGTTTATTTATGTGGTGGATTACACTGACATATTTTCATATGTTAAACTATCTCTGAAGCTCTGGGATGACACCTACTTGGTCACGGTGGATGATTTTTCAGATGTGTTATTGGATTTTATTTTCCAGTATTTTATTGAGTATTTTTACATCAATGTTCATGTACCCATGTAATTCTCTTTTTTAGTAATGTTTTTGTTTGGTTTGGGTATCAGGGTAAATGTAACATCATAAAAAAGAGTTTGGCAATATTCCTTCTGTTTCTATTGTGTGGAATAATTTGAGGAGGATTGATAGTAATTCTTCTTTGAAAATCTTGTAGAATTCTGTGCTGCAACCATCTGGTCCTGGACTATTTTGGTTGGAAGACTTTTAATGATTGTTTCTGTTTCTTTAAGCAGTTAGAGATCTATTTAAATTGCTCATCTGATCTCTTTGGGTAAGTAATCTTTATCCAGAAAATTCCATTTCCTTTAACTTTTCCAATTTTGTGGAGAGCAGGTTTTCCAAATATTACCCGATTATTCTTTTGATTTCCTTTGTGTCTGTTGTGTCCCTCTTTTCATTTCTGATCTTATTAATTTGGATATTCTCACTCTGGCTCTTGGTTAGTTTGGAAAAAGGTTTGTCTGTTTTCAAGATTTTTTTGAGAACCAAGTCTTTGTCTCATTGGTTCTTTGTTCCTATTTTGTTGTTTTCAGTTCTCAATTTGATTACTTTCTGCCATCTAGACCTCCTGGGTGAGCTTGCTTATTTTTGTTCTTGAGTTTTCAGGTGTTCTGTATGGGATTTTTCCAGCTTCTTTTTTTAATTTTTTTTTATTTTTTTATTTTTTTTATTGTTAAAAGAAAAATTTACATTTACTCCCCTTGTTCCCGGCCCTCCCGCTACCCCACTACCCCACTGCCCTCCCCCTGCTTCCTTAAGATGGGGCAGGATACCCTGCTCTGTGGGAAGCCCAAGGCCCTCCCCCCTCCATCTCAGTCTAAGAAGATGTGCATCCATATAGAATAAGTTCCCAAAAAGTCAATACATGCAGAAGAGATAGGTCCCAGTGCCATTACCATTGGCTTCTCAGTCAGTCCCCATTGGCAGTCACATTCAGAGAGTCCGGTTAGGTCATATGCTCATTCAGTCCTGGTCCAGCTGGATTTGATGAGCTCCCAATAGATCAAGCACACTGTCTCTGTTGGTGGGCCAGTTTCTCACGGTCCTGACGTCCTTGATCATCTTCTCCCTCCTTCTGCTCTTCCACTGGACCTTGGTAGCACAATCCCTTGCTCTGAGGTGAATGTGGGTCTCTGGCTCTATCTCCAGCCATCATGCGAAATTTCTATGGTGATGATTAAGATATTCAACAAAGTAACTATGGGACAAGTTCAGTTCAGGCACCCACTCCTCTGCTGCCCAAGTACCTAGCTGGGACATCCCTGTGAATACCTGGGATCCCCTCTAGAGACAAGTCTCTTGCAAATCTTAAAATGACTGCCATTAATGTAGATATCTTATTCCCTTCTCCAATATCCACCCTTCCTCCATCTCTACCCTCCCACAATCCAGCTTCTTTATGTAGGCATTTAGTGCTATGAACTTTTCTCTTAACATTACTTTTATTGTGTTCTATAAATTTGGGTATGTTATGTGATCATTTCCACTGAATTTTAGGAAGTCTTTAATTTTTTCCTTTATTTCTTCCTTGACCTATTGGTGATTTTAGGTGAGAATTGTTTAATTTCCATGTGCTTGTGGGTTTTCTGAAATTAATGTTGCTGTTGAATTCTAATTTTAAGTCATGGTGATCTGATAAGATATATGGGATTATTATAATTGTTTTCTATCTGTTGAGGCATGCTTTGTTACCACGCAAGTGGTCAATTTTTGAGAAGGTTCCATGAGGTGCTGAGAAGAAGATACATTCTTTTATGTTTGGATGGAATGTTCTATAGATGTCTGTTATGTCCATTTGATTCATGACATCTGTTAGTTCCCTTATTTCTCTGTTAATTTTCTGTCTGACTGACCTGTCCAGTGGTAAGAGTGGAGTGTTGAAGTCTCCCACTATTAGTGTGTAGGGTTTATTGTGTGATTAGTAGTGTTTCATTTACATATGAAGTTGACCTTGTATTTGGGGAAATACAGTATCGGGAACCTCAGTATTGAGATTTCCTCATGAATTTTTCTTGTAACAAATATTAAATGTTCTTTTTTATCTCTTTTGATTGATTTTAGTTTGATATTTGTTTTGCTAGATATTAGGATAGCTACACCAGCTTGTTTCTTAGGTCCATTTGATTGGAAATTTTTTCCAACACTTTACTCTGAAGTGATACCTGTCTTTGAGGTTAAGGTGTGTTTCTTGTATGCAGCAGAAATATGGATTCTGTTTTCATATCCAATCTGTTAGCCTGTGTCTTTTTATTTATTTATTTTTAATTTTTTAAGCTTCTTTTTTTATTGTTAAAAGAAAGATTTACATTTATTCCCCTTGTCCCAGGCCCTACCCCTCCCGCACTAACCCACTGCCCTCCCCCTGCTCCCTTAAGATGGGGCAGGATACCCTGCTCTGTGGGAAGCCCAAGGCCCTCCTCCCTCCATCTCAGTCTAAGAAGATGTGCATCCATATTGAATAGGTTCCCAAAAAGCCAATACATGCAGAAGAGATAGGTCCCAGTGCCATTATCATTGGCTTTTCAGTCAGTCCCCACTGGCAGTCACATTCAGAGAGTCCAGTTAGGTCATATGCTCATTCAGTCCTGGTCCAGCTGGATTTGATGAGCTCCCAATAGATCAAGCACACTGTCTCAGTTGGTGGGCCAGTCCCTTACGGTCCTGACTTCCTTGCTCAT
>JAQHUG010000059.1:2323884-2343107 GCA_028555095.1 Dicrostonyx torquatus
TCAGGAAACTGGGAATCAACCTACCTCAGGATCCAGCAATACCACTCTTGGGAATATACCCAAGAGATACCCAATCATACTACAAAAGCATTTGTGTTACTATATTCATAACAGCATTATTTGTAATAGCCAGAACCTGGAAACAACCTAGGTGCCCCTCAATGGAAGAATGGATCAAGAAAGTGTGGAATATATACACATTAGAATACTACTCAGTGGTTAAAAAAAACAATGACATCTTGAATTTTGCATGCAAATGGATGGAAATAGAGAACTCTATCCTTAGTGAGATATCCCAAACCCAAAAAGATGATTATGGTATATACTCACTCATTAGTGGACCCTAGCCATTAACAAAGGACATTAAGCTTATAGCTTCCCTGTGTCTTTTTATAAGTTGAGTCCATTTATACTAAAGGATATTAATAGCCAGTGATAACTATCTCCTGTTATTTTAGTTTTCGTTGCAGGTGATGTTATTGTGTGTGTTTCCCCTTCTTTGGGATTTGCTGCTGTGAGATCATCCATTGTCTCTGTTTTTGTGGATGTACCTAACTTACTTGAGTTGGAGTTTTCCTTCTGTCATTTTGTGTAGGGCTGAGTTTGTGTCTAGGTCAGATAAGTCTGGTTCTGTTATGGAATATCTTGTTTTGTCTGTCTATGATGATTGAAAATTTTGCTGGATACACTAGTCTGGGCTGGCATTCATGGTTTCTTGATGTCTGCATAACGCTTGACCAAGAGCTTCTGGTTTTAATTGTTTCCTTAGAGAAGTCAGGTGTAATTCTGAGAGGTCTGTTTTTATATATCACTTGGCCCTTTTCCTTTGCAGTTCTTAATATTCTTTCTCTATTCTGCATGTTTACTGTTTTGATTGTTTTGTGACAAGGGGAATTTTTTTTGGTCCAGTCTATTTGGTGTTCTGTAAGCATCTTGTATCTTCTTATGTATATCTTTCTTTAGGTTGGGAAAGTTTTCTTCTGTGATTTTGTTGAACGTATTTCTGTGCTTTTGAGTTGGACTGCTTATCCTTCTTCTGTACCTATTATTCTTAGGTTTGGTTTTTCCATGGTGTCTCATATTTCCTGAATATTTCAAGTTAAAATTTTGTTAGAGTTAATGTTTCCTTTGACCAATGAGTCTATTTCCTTTATTGTATCTTCACCACTTGAGATTCTCTCTTCTATCTCTTCTATTCTGCTATTTATGCTTGCATTTGTGGTTCCTGATCATTCCCATATTTTCTGTTTCCAGAATTCCCTTGGTTTATGTTTTCTTTATTGTCTCTATTTTGGTTTTCAAGTACTAAATCATTTTTTCATCTGTTTGATTTCTTTTTCTTGGTTTTCCTTAAGGGATTTGATAATGTCTTCCAAGTTTTTGTTTGTCTTTTCCTCCATTTCTCTGAGGGAATTTTTCATTTCCTCTTTAAGGGCCTCAAACATTCTCCTAAAGTTATTGTTTAGGTCATTTTCTTCTGCTTCATCTATATTGGGTGTTCAAGTATTGCTGTTGTAGGGCCACTAGTTTTTGTTGGTGTCATGTTGCTGTTTGTAATGTCGAGTGTGTTCTTTCCTGGTCTACCAATCTTTTCCTTTGATTGGTGCAGTTAGGGCTGTCTGTATCTCTGGTGATCAATGTTCCAGGTACCAGTGGAGCCAAGGTTCAGATGGTTGATCCACGTGGTGCAGTCAGGGCCACATTTCCAAATACCCTGGAGGTCACTCAGTGTTCTCAGATGTCGGTTGGTGCTCCTGCAGGTTGCTCTGCAATCCTGGAGGTCATTTGGAGATTACTTGCTCAGGCTGGGCCTGGTCCTGTTCCCTCAGTGGTCACTCCTTCACTGATGCTAAGAATGTTTGTTCTCAGCTTCCTGTTCTGGCCATCATGACTGCTACTTAGTGTCATTTTTGCCTACCATAGCAGACTTTTACCCCTGTGCAACCAGAAACCAACATAAATTCTTTCTTACATACTTTGCCTTTGTCCATGGTGTTTCTCACAGGAACAGAGAAGTCTTAATGTATCTGCCATTATTATTCTTTCTCTCATAGAAACTGGCTATCTGAATTTATGGCACAATTGTATACTGTTATTTTTGAGACTCAATTTTGAAAATTAATTGTCAATTTATCAAATGATATGTATATGCAGTTAAAATTGTAAATTATTTAGGAGAAAAACAGTACTAGTTTGTATTAATTCCCATCTTATTTGGTTCTGCTCACTGGATAAATAACCTCTAATACTTGTAAGCTTTATCCTCAAGCTAGAGAAGATTAAAAAAAAAAACCTGGCCTTTTATGAGTGTTTTTATTTCCCATCTTCCCTAAATATTTGTTTCACAAATTTTGGATAAATAAGAATCAGTATTCATGGTTTGACTTTAATAAAAAATATTATATAGCAACTTACCCTTGTGGAATATTATAGCTAATTTTATAATTATTATAATTTTATAGTTATTTATTAATTTAAAAATTCCTTCTTTATCCACAGATGGGTTTTAATTTTTCAAAAATTTCTTCTTATCTTTAAAAATACTATTTCATCAGTTAACATTGTTTTTCTTTTTAAATAAGAGGTTTACATATTTTCTTTGTAAAGGACCATACTGTTGACAGAAGCAGGAAGAGGCCAAAGACACAGTTCCACAGTGCTGCCAGGGGAGCTGGAAGTGAAAGCTGGAGTCCTGAGCAAGTGAGGAGCCCTCACTGTCTTGCAGAAACCATTTTTTTAAATGAATTGCAGTTTATGCAGATGAGAGCAGCAGGAGAGCACTCACCAAGAGCATGAGGAACAGCCCTGTGTTGGATTTGGGAAGCTACGAAGCTACAGCTTCAATGGTTACTGCAAACCATAGATGGAATTGTAGCGCTTCCTCACTGGGTAGACTTCAGCCGACCTCACAAGGAATTCAAACACGTTCTTACTACAAACAAAACGCATAATCTTGGTTGTGAAATTTCCAGAAAATTGCAAGTTCACAAGTGACAAAGAATAAGGTCTCTCTGGATGGTCACACATGCCCAGACCCTATGCTTGGGTCACTGTTATTGGTCTCTCTGGATGGTCACACATGCTCAGGCCCTATGCTCTGGTCACTGTTATTGGCCAATCCTGATGGTCACACATGCCCAGGCCCTACACTCGGGTCGCTGTTATTGGTCTCTCTGGATGGTCACACATGCCCAGGCCCTATGCTTGGGTCACTGTTATTTTAGTACCCTTATTTGGAAATACCTTAAATAAAAACGGATCATTCTTTCTATTTTGCTAACTATGCTGGAATACTTGACTCTCAGTTGACAAGAGACTTCAACGAGGCTCCAGAATGAGAGACTCCTTTTCCTTTTAAGGTCTCCTTAATTTTAACTTTCTATCTCACCTCAATTTGGCAAATAGTTCTAGGATTATTTTACTCTAGACAGTCTGTCACAGTTATACTAATTTTACTGTTGGGAGGAGAAAAGGTAATGAAAAATATGTAATTGAATTGTAATGGTGATGAACCAACAGAGCTGTAAAGATAGATTCTACAAACAATGTGCAAGGTTTAGCCTGTAGCCTGGAGTTTCCTGATACTGTTCTAAATGATAACTAAAGTTGGTTTTATTAATTTTGCTTTGCTTTGTCTTCTCTGCAGGCCTTTTCTGGAGCCCTCCACTCAGTTGCTGCCTGCGATTTTCATTCCCTTGGCATCCTGAGAGCTCTCAGCCTCTGTGTCTTCCTCATTCTAGCTTCGCTCTTTTGTTCAGCTGGGGGATTTTTTTTAGCAACTTCCTGAAACTGAGGGTTGTCTAGAAGATAAAATATCTGAAGATGTCTAAATGTTCCCATGATATTTGTAGATAGTTTATGTAAGTAATGGACTCTTGATGAAATATTTCCAGCTATTTTGTAACTTGGAGCATTTCTGACAGAGGCCTAATTGCCATTCTGATTTTATTTGCTCATGATTTTAACTCTTCTGTCTCCATCCCCACCTTCTTGGGTTCTGAGATTCCTGGTGACATCTTAGCGGCTGCCCTGTGTCCTCTGTGTCTGACAGATGAGCTGAGGTTTCTAGCTCCTCTGCCTGTGATTGGCCGCTGGGCTTTCTGAAGCCTTAGGCAGAAGAAATCTATGGGCCTCAGCTTTCCTGTGTTACTGGCTTAGTCCTTGCTTCTTTGGGGCATCAGGTCTCTGGGAACCTTGAAACACAGAGTGATTTTGTTCGGAATATTCCTCTGGCCCCTTTAAATTGATTTTCCTTACCATCAATCATTATGTATATGTCTATTTATCCTGTCTTCCATAATCTAATTAAACATGATCATTCACTTATACCTTAAAACAGCTTTTTGAGGGGTTTAGTTTCTCAGGTGAGCAAAAATAAATAAATGCTGGTGTTAAAACTGTGATATTTAACTAGAAGTTTATGTACATGAGTGTCCTGTCTGCCTTTTCGTCCCTCTCCCAGCAAGATGTTCACCCATATATCCTTCAGAACAACTCCAAGGGGAACAGCCTATCGCTTTGTGTAGTGTGAGTGGGAACTTAACCTACAGTTTCATTTTGTAGGCAGATGCCTTACAAGTGAGCCACAGCTGTGTGTGGATTAAAGAAACATTCATTAAGTAAAATGATTTTTTTTGTTGTTGTTTGAGACAGGGTTTCTCTGTGTAATTTTTGGTACCTATCTTGGAACTAGCTCTGGTAGACTGGGCTGGCTTCAAACTCACAGAGATCTGCCTGCCTCTGTATCCGAGTGCTGGGAATAAAGGTGTGTGCCACCACCAACCGGCCAAGTGATAAACTAGTCTGGGAGAAGCCTGAATAGAAAGTTGAACTCAGATGACGAAGCATACCAGACTGAGCACAGTGAGTCTGTCACTATTAAAAGCCCATGCAGGGTATCTCATCAATGGTATAGGTGACCATGTAATTTGTTTTGGCTGAAATGAGACAGAAAGATCTTTTTTGTGTCTGTGGTGTGAAGGCTATTTTCAAGGAGTATCGTGTAGTGGAATATGATGGTGTGAACTTGTGAGCAGAGACTCTGTGGAGGAGCAATAAACAGGGCTTAGGGTGTGGTTCAGTACTGAGACTTCCAGATGCTTCTTAGTAACTGCTGGTTCCAGGGACACAAAGGAAGAGCCATGGTAAAGGGTTTGAAGAGCTGGAAAACAAGTTGGATTTTGTTCTTCGAAGTAGAAATGTTTAGCAGACACCTAGTAGAGCATGGGAATGTGGATGCGAATTTGAGAGAGAGACTAACATGAAGGGATGTGGATGCCCTCTCAGGTTCATGTGGCTGGCAACCAGCAGATTCAGAACATTAGAAGTCAGGCCTGCCTAAGCCCACAGCTCATGGGTGACTACAAGCATGTATAGACTAAGAGTTTGTCAGCTCGAGGTCTGAAAGAACAAAGAATGGGATTTGTTTTGGGGGAAACTCACATTTGCGAAGGCAAGTGCTTTCCCAAGACTGACAATGCTGTAGGGACCAAATGAGGTAAGTGAAGACTACTGATGCTCTTACTCGCACGGTCTGGGCCACGGGTAGAACATGGGCCAGGTAGGCTCTTAGCTAAGGCTGAGGCCCCTCCAACTTTCACTTGGGTAGCGTCCCCAAGTGAAACACTGACTACACTTTACACTTTCTATTGTGCCCACTGCTACGGTTCAAGCCAAAGAAACTTGTGGCCAAGCAATAATTCTCAGAACACAAGTAGAGCTGACATCCTGTCTGACTTTCTCTCACTCTGCCTCAGCAGCTCAGCTTGAGAAGACCACAGAGAAGCACAGTCTGGAGTTTTCTGAAGTGCGTTTTCAGGGAAGGGTCTGGGTTCTGACTCCTCTTTCCTTGCCCTCCACTCCCTTGGGCATGCCATTGGGTTCACGGCTTAGACTGGGGGAGGAAGAAGCAGACACCTCAGCGTGGAGGCGTGGCGTGTGTAGGCAGTGAAACAGTTCGTGAGCAGCATCCAGCACCAGCAAAGAAAGTTTTGTTTCTGGAATTAGTAACCCATGGTTTTCACACTCAACATTTCTGTTACTTGAAGTTGTGATAAAAATCTATGTCATCTTATGGGGTTGCATAGATGTTTTATATGAAACAGAAATTATAAGCCTATTATGGTTTCCTCTTCTTAAATATGGTTTAATTTTGTGATAAGCCAAGTAGCATGGCAGGATTGAATCATAGGAAATGTGGGCATGCCTGTTCTATACCACAATTACAACACCCTGGCAAGTAGTCTTGGACTCTTACTGAAAAGACCACTCCCTGATCTTGGGGATTGTTTTCTTCTACCCAGAAATCCTCTTTAATTTTATGGGAAAGACAAAAGCATGAGTCCTGTATTTGAGTCTCTCTTTTTCCTTACTGACTTGTAGTGCTGAGACAGTTGCTAGGTCTCTTTTAATTCCCATCTTGAAACACACACACACACACACACACACACACACACACACACGGGTGGGAGAGGAAGAGAGATTACACTTAGTAGTTGCTGAAATCATGATGACTGCTACATTGGACAATGTTGGAGAGTTTTCTCTTTTTCTTCTGATGATTGCTGACTCACAAAAAGTGGAAAGATATTAATGTACATCATAAATTTAAGGGAGAGATTTGTAGGTGTTTATGTTTTGGATTTTTCTTTTAGACATTACAAAAATGTTCCATCCATTGGATTTTAACATTAAGAGTGAAGAAACATTTACATCTGAGTCAGTAATGACAAAGTGGAATTATTGCAAGTGATTTCAGTTCTGTGGCATCGCTATTTAAAACAGAGAGAGAGAGAGAGAGAGAGAGAGAGAGAGAGAGAGAGAGAGAGAGAGAGAGAGAGAGAGAGGAGGGAAAAGAAAAGGTAGAAAACAAAGCTATGGATGAGTTATCAAAGACTTGGTCATGGCAAGAGACAATGGAATTAACATACCACTGCAACTCAATGACTTTAGTTTTACTGGATTAGTTAGTATTGATTTAGGGTCATGTATTTGTGTTTCTTCCATTTGAAATTTATCCAACTATCTTCTCCTTCCATTCCTTTCTCTCCACCCTTCCTCCATACTTCTTTCTTTCCTCCTTCCTTACTTCCTCCAAACTATCCATTCCACATATCTTCTCACCTACCAACTCATCCCATCCATTCACCCATATGTCCTTCCTTCAACCATACTTCCAACCCATTCATTTGCCTAGCAACTTGTGCATTCACCCCAGTCACCTACCATTCATCCACCTATGTATCCACTGACCCAGTTCATCCATCTACCCATTCATCAACCCACCCATTAATTCCCTTATCTTCTGAGTTAATAAACTACTAAGCATCCTATCTGTGTGGTCCTGTCCTAGGCACCAGAGACAGAAGTAAACATATGTGGAATGATAGACAACTTCTAGAGGACGGGCTCCTAAACTGGGTCTCAGAAAATGGAGTAGTGTGTTAGGTCAGCAAGGTTTGTAAGTGCTGGAGAGTTTAGGTGTGTGTTGTGAGCAGAGTAAAATTCGGAATAACTTTTGAAGATAGGGTGCTCTCTGAACAGAAACCCAGTTTATTTGAAACAGTTCTTTTTGTTCATGAAACCAGTATAGCAGATAGTTAAGCTTCTTACTGTTGGAGGCAGATAGATTTGAACTGAAATTTGATTAATTTGACATGGCCTTGGTCACACTATTGAACCTCCATAGCTCTACCCTTCTGTGTATTTAACAGAAGTATAGAATTTAAGAGGGCCATAAGCCATAGTGTATCGGGGGAACACACGCAGCAACTTCCTGCATGCTCTGCGCAATGGAGACCCTCAACTTGAACCCAGCTTTAAAATATGAACATGTTAGATCTTTGATCTAGTAGAGTCCTGACGGCATGGGGAACAAATCAGATAAGGGGGAGCAGAGGCCTCTGTGAACAGAGCATATATGACTTATGATTTTCCAATTTTTTGCTGAACCTTTAGGAAACTTCTCTGAATCATAGCAACACATTTGATGACGTGGAAAATGTCCTTTGGGTTCACCTTCCTCTGTTTACTTTGGCTTGTGTGAAATCAGACGGAGGATATTTACCATTTTTGATGCTGACTATTGGTGAAAAAAAAGCTACAGCATAAAGTTGTGAGAGCAAAGCTCACGCCTTCCGCTAACCGAGCGCTGTTTCTAAGAATACAGCTGAGCAGCGCAGGGATGAAGAGACACTGGCTGGTGGAACAGACCCTCAAGTCAGGTTACAGAAAGCCCATAAGAGGGCTGGGGACAAATAGCAGTGGTAGGGAACTTACCAACCTCTAGTGCCAGGGGAGAAGGGGACAGAGAGGAACCATTTAGATGCAAAACAATCTGCAATCAGCTGTTCCTTTTATGAAAATACTTAAGTATTTGGAGGGTTGGGCAGCAATTCATGTTCATGGGATAGGCCTCTAGTTTAGAATTACTCCTTCTGGGGTATGTTGGAGAGTTGCTCATAGTCTTCAGTGTGCATAAGGTTCTCCTTCGTAGAACACAGAGCCCTGTGTCCTTGTCCCTCGGTCGGGGCTCAAGAAGCAGTATTTTCTTAATTACTCTTAAATACTTAATTATTCATGTGTATTCTGGGTATGCTTTCTGTGGTGCACAGGAATACAATCCTAATGAATACTAGAGGGAGGCTTGTCTACAGCCTGGGGATAAAGGGAATCAATTTTTGAGAGAGAGATTGAGGTGTTCTCCAAAGTCTGAAGTTCTGTGTGTCCAAACAAGTGCAGATGGATCTTTCTAAGGCCCCAGTGCCTCCCTCAGCTCATAACTTAAACTGTGTGCAAGTGGGTGACTATTTGTAAATGATGACAGATTGAACCCCTTCAGTTTCTATTTATATATCAATAAAGGGAAATTGAATTTAGCCTTAGCAGAGTATGGCTTAGCATCTCTAAAACAGGAGCTAAGGGAAGACAAGAAGATTAAACTTAGACAGGAGTCAGACAGCTGTTCCAGCTGAAACCTGAGGATGTCTAGTTCTTTTCCTTAAACGATACTTCTTCCTATGCCCTGATATAGAGTTGGTGTGATAATGTCTGGAGGCAGCCAATTAGAGAAGTTCTAGGCCAGTAACACTAGGTACAGTTTGAAGAAGTGACTTAAATGAAAGACAGCACATGGGGCCCTCTATGACCATTGTGTTTGTCCTGTGTATATATACCTGAACAACTTTACCCAGCAGAATGTGTTTAGTAGTGAATAACTATAACACAGGAAGCCTTGGAGGAGGGTACTGATAGGCATGACACTGGATAGGCCTGCTGAGGGTGTCTTCTGAGTTTGATGTCAACAGTGTTGACTGAGACAATACTCCGTCCACCGAACAGGCTTGGACACTTTGATGATTCCAAAGCAAGTAAAACTCAGTATGTCCATCTCTCAGTGACCTAGACAATAGAGACTGTGGATGGACAGAAATACATAGGCAGTCAGTAGAGCTGAGTTTGTAGAATAGCAAGCAATTCAGAATTGTTGGCACAAGAAATGCAGTTGTGTTGGGAGTATGGGAAAAGTGGGGGTGACAGAGAATCAATTTTGTCTATGTCCTCAATTTCTTTGCCTGTGTTCTATCAAAATATATGTCATTTTTATAGGCACGTATCACGGATCTATGTAACCATAATCTATTCTGGGTTTTTCTTTGTCTAGTGTAATGTTTTCAAGATCCACTGCTATACTGGGAGGCTACTCAAGGCACTGTCTTGAGCTTTGGTTTGACACTTTATTGTTTATTAAGGTATCTAAGCACTTGCTTTACCCACACCCTGCCCTGGGATTGATATCAACACTGCATTTCCTTCAGTCGTTCATCCTTAACCTTTATCTAGTCCTTCCTTTCCTTACTCTTCTCCATTGCTCCATAAAAGGAACACAAGGCAACACATGCTACAGAGCATCCCCCGAGGAACCTGTGTGGTCATTTCTGGTGTGTGCACCCTGGAGGAAGAGTGCTGGCTGTACGTACAGGCTTTAACATTCTCCTTCCAGGGTGGCCTGCCTGGGGACATGATCGTGGCCACTGTGTTGCAATATCTCTGTCAGTCCACTCCCCCCACAGTTGCATTTAACTATAAATGTCCACACTTTTCCTGGGTCCTACTTGCCATTTGCTTTCTCTGGCTCCTGGTGACTCTGAGCAACAATTCACAACTGTCTGTTTTTGAGATTTTCTTCTTCAGAAATTGGCTCTTTGGAACCTTCTGCTTCTTCTTGGTGATTTTTTTCAATAAACAGAAATCATTAATCTCAGAAAGGCTGTATATTAAAAGTGTAATATTTTCCTAATTCCAGTTGTTGAAAAGAAAATTTTCCAATATTTTATTCTATTAACTAAAGGTTGTGCTTTTTTGTTTAGATGCTAAATTAATTTAGAGTTATAATATATGATATTAAAGGATTCAGATTTCTTCTTATCCACATGTTGAATTTTATCAATCTCTGTTGTGTGATATTTTGATTGCATTCTGACGCTCCCAAGACTGCCAATTTGCTTAGAATCAAAGGACAGAGCTAGCTACTAGCTGACCAAAATTAACCATAGAGGTTTTCAAGGAATGAGGACAGAGAGACGCAGGAAGTTGTAGGGTGGGGCTTAGAAAGGATCAGAGGGTTTTTGTTTGTTTGTTTGTTTTTTCGAGATAGGGTTTCTCTGTAGCTATGGAGACTGACCTGGAACTAGCTCTTGAAATGGAATGGGTTAACAGCAGCAGTAACGCCATGACCCCCCTTCTCCTAACCCCAAATAGGGACATCAGCCAAGATTCCCTGCTAGCAGAAGCAGGATTCCAGGTGCCTTGGTATCTTTAAAGCAAGGCCACTGGGACCCATGGCAACAGTAGACCTATAGTCTGAAGGTCAGGCCTAGCTAACAAAGAGATAAAGGATGAATAGAACAAAACTAAGTGTACCTAGACAAGGTCAAGCTGACATAACTGAATTTTTCCCTTTCCTCAAAGTAGCTAATAAAAACTGTATAATCATCTGTTCATGTAAAATATAAATACTGACTCTAGTCTGTAAAGGCATTCTCAGTTCAGGCTGTGGCATCCTCAGGTCTGAGAAAATGAACCCTCTTGCATTTTGCATCCAGCTGGCCTCTGATGTCTTGCGTCTTGACGGTGGGTTGAAAGCACCCAGGTCTCTGGGGTCTTTCACTCTTGTAGACCAGACTGGCCTTGAAATCACAGAGATTGGCCTCCTGAGTACTGGGATTAAAAGCATGTGTTACCACTGCTTGGCTTGAGTTTTTATTGATAAAGAATAATTAGATAAACACTTCGTCTGGCATCCAACTTGGGGGCACAGATCATGGGGAAACCATTGGCTCCTGCCTTTGAAGCTGCTACTGAGTCTGGCTTTTTCTTCCTCACCCTAGACCCTCTGAGAGAGTCTGATACTTTTTTATTGAAGCCTCCCAACAAGAGCCTCCAGCTGCCATCTTTCTCAGGCCTCAAACTCCACAGGCCCTGAACTCCACAGGGAGCTGGGTCCATCAGAGTTAGCCACCTATGACCATCTGGTTCTGCCTTCAGGAAGCCCAGCCCTCACTTCCTGCCTTACATGCTTCTTCTACACATTCCCCTTTGCCTACTTTTCAGGAGGCTGGCTCCCTCCCTCCATGGTTGTGGGCATCCCCGGACCCCTTCTCTGTCCACTGCTGCACCAGGTCAGCTGCCTTGACACCTGCTTAGGTTTTTATTGCTGCTATCTCCTCCACAGAGTCTCAGTCCCAAGCTATGCGTGAACAGTATGCATGAACTGCCTTCAGCCAGGCCACACAGCTCCTGTGTTCTCTGCATAATGATTCCCAATAGCATAAACCTCCATAAATATTCCACAATGCTTGTTTCTGCTGTTCTCTACAGACATGTAAAGCAGGTGGCCTTTCTGTAATCCCAGTTCAGTTTAAAACTGAAGCTGGCTTTAGAGTTGGAGCATGGACCTCTCCTTCTCTAAACCCAAGCATGCTTGCTAAAGGAAAACCCCAAATCTCTGTCTCATGTCAAAAATCAGCTGGAATGGGACAGAAGAAAGTTGAAAATTAAGGGACTACCTATGGCCACTAACCTCATAACCCTTTGGTTTTATTTTTGACTCTTTAAAACTTTTCTTAATATTTAAATATTATCCAAAATTATAAAATTTATATGTATGTATTTAAGCCACATATATAAACACTTTCTGTTGTAATATTAATCATTATTTAGAGTATTAATTCTAAAAAAGCTTAATCTATCTTCCTGTACATAATAATTTGGCTTTGAGTCTCTATCAAGTAACTAGGAACTAAGTTGTTCTCTGGATGTACTTAATAAATTCTGCTCCTTTAGCCTCTTTGAGATCTGCTGCATATGACATTTAAAATGTTTGTTTCCATAGTGAGCCATGACAATTCCTGACAACAACCTTTAAAGTCTCCAAAAGGGTGAAGTGCCCACAACGATTCCACCTGGATTGGGTAATACCAGTAAGTTGACAAACATCGCTCAAAGATGAACTTTGAACTTCAGACTGCTCAGGAGAATTCCTAGCCTCATGCAGTACTCCATCCAAGGCTTCACATAAGTCCTACATTTGCCTGTTACACAGAGACTGATAACAAATAATACAGTTAGCTCTCGTAGGACTTGGGCCGTTATCTTAATTTTCCCATGGTCCCCTAGAAATTTCATTGTTGCCCCCTCAGATAACAGGAAACAATCTAAAGAAAATAATGCCCACATTTCCAAGAGGTAGGGTGGGTGGTTATTTGGTCATTCAATAAGTTATGGGTATTTGCCATCATTTAAGGGGGTTGGCTACAAGTTCTTATTGGTAATGGTCAGGAAAAAAGCTGAACAGGGGAGATTAAATTCAGGGATCTTGCTCTAAAAAGAAAAAGGGGGTATAGAAATGATAGGGTAAAAGGGTAGATTAATCATTGAATTTATTTTTAAACTAAAAAAGTAATTACTAACCTTAAATATTTTATATTGGTATGGATTTTTGATATTGACACAAATTTAACATTATTTTTGTTAGATCACATTGTACATATATTCCTACTCTTATTTAAGGTATTTTTATATGTTGCTATAAATTTAAGGTCATTTTTCTTAGAACATACTGTATTCATTGTGAAAACACCATCATTAAAGCTGCCTCCAAATCCATCACTTAGAAATTATTATGCTTAATCTTTCAGAAAGTTTTAATCCCTGGATGCAAAATAGCTAAAGAAGTACCAACATTGTAATGACAAATAGGACACAAACTCCATCCCAGCACTGGATAAATCCATCCCAAGGAACATCTTAAATTTTAATGTCGTGTTTGTCAGTGACTTTTAGCCCAGGAGTTCACTTACTGACTTACGTTTTATCTTTATTTTCATCTTTGGCTTGTAGAAGCTTTTCTTTTGTCAGAGAGAGAGGGAGAGAGGGAGGGATAGAGAGAAGGACTGAGGGAGAGAGAGAGAGAGAGAGAGAGAGAGAGAGAGAGAGAGAGAGAGAGAGAACATAAAAATCATGCTTTATGAGCAAGGCTTTGGGCTAAAGATATCATTATGATGTTTAACTTGCTCCTTTTCATGCTAAAGATAATCATCTTCCAGTTAGAAATAATTGAAAACTCAGCCAGGGTAAGCAATATTCTCAAAGATGGGTGATGTGCATTGGAGGGGAAAAATCAAGTATGCATAACAAATTTCTTTCTAGTCAAAGGCACAGAGAATGGTTTGAAAGGTTCTTCAGCAATCTGGGTGGGCTCTGTGCCCATAAGAAGAGAAGTCAAAGAGCCTAGGAAGCAACGTGTGGTGCTGGCTGGTGGTTGTCCCTAGGGGTTTTTCCCTGTGACTCACACAGCTGGGGAATCCTGAGGGAAGTTCAACTTTTACTTCTTAAATTTTATAATCTTGCTAGATGTTGTGTTGATTGCAGACAGAGATGAATCTTTGACAACAGGGAGGTGAAAGCAGGGACTTTGGGTAAGTCCCTTTCTCGCTGGACCTCAGTTTTCTTAACAATGATAAGGAATGAAATCATCTCTAAAATTTTATTTGACAACTCAAAGAAAATGCTGAGTGCCTATTGTGATGAGTTCTAGGCAGAGACTGAGCAATGGCACTACCATTTATAGAAATCAAGTAAGTCAGTACCATTAGGCACAGTACTGATTGAAATAGGTTAGAAGAAAGAACAGAAGAATCATGCCATTAATTATTCAAATTTATATACTAGGCTATGGGAGTCATTTCATCTCCCATTTCAACTTATATCTCGATACATGGACCAGTAGTTCTTCTAACAAAAATAATAAAACATGCAAGAAGTCTATTCATTCCCCTGTAGTTTTTCTTTATTTTCTTTAATAATGCAATATCTAAAATTACATATATAAAGTATTGTAATTCAGAGAAAGCTTAATTTCTCAGTCTTTTTTGCACTTAATAAATGTGATGATGTCATTAAATTCTGACCAAAGAAATGCAAATGGAATTAGTGTTAACATGTATTTTTCATTAAAACACCTTCTAGTTTATTTTCATGACCAAAGCAATACAAGATGCACAGAGATCAGGGAAGAATATTGTGGTATGGTCCCCATGACAACTGCATCAATTCATCACTATATCCCCACACACAAAAGCTAGCTTTTGGTACTAGTAGCCTCATTGCTTAGACTATAAACCTGAAAGTGTTTTAATATTGGAGCTAGGTAGCAGAAAGTATATGGAATGGTGTTAGTGCCAGTGTGCAGTTGTTAGACACTGAGTATAACACATCTGTGTTTGCAATGGAGAATTCTAGATGATAATTCCTGTTTTCTACCTATATTTTCTATGATATTGTTAGTAGAGAGGGGATACTTTATTATGAGCCAAGTCACCATGACCATGGCCAGCATTGCCATCTTTATCTGAAGGCCTGATTTCTGTTAGGCTTCACCCATAAGATAGATAAGTGCTGACATAATTCAGTGTAATCCAGAAGTGACATTTGTAAAGAAGGTATATATTTGTAATAAGATATAGCAAGCAAACTAAACAATTAGGTGGCTCAGATCTACATGCCATTGCCATCCCTCTGCACTGACTGGCATCCTCTAGCCCAGTTTATACCAACAAATGCCTAAGATGAGTGGGAGGTTGAAAGGAAATCTTTATGATTGGCTCATAGAGGAAAAACTGTTTGGTATGTTGTTGTGTTGGTACCTGAATCTGAGCTGGAATGGAAAACACCTGCAAAAATGACCTTAGAAGATGGTAGGAAGGGGAATTTGACATGCTCAGAGGTTTGAACAACTGTCATCTGTCCATATTACATAGAAAAAGAAGTGACTCAAGGTTAGAAGTTATGCGAACATATGGGAGATAGGGTGACTTGGATATTTGTGGAGGGGTCAGAAGAAAGTAATATTAGAAGATGAGAAACATGGAGTTGGAAGCATGAGACTAAGATCCTGAGGGTGGGCAGAAAATGAGACCTTTGCATGTAAAATGAAGTAGATGAATGACTCCACAACCTGATGGCCATGGTTTGTCACCTTAGTGTGACAAGTGGGCTCACGAAAGAAGTACCAGTGATGGTGAGGATGGTTCCACAGAAGACCATCCGCACGGCCTACTCACCTAGTTAGGCAAGCGTATCTACTGATCAATGTTGCACCTAGGCATAGACAGCTGGGTTGATGTGGGATTCCTCTCCGTGTGAATGTGCTTTGTTATCATTGGTTAATAAAGAAGCTGCTTTGGTCCTCTGGCAGGGCAGAATAGAGCAAGATGGGAACTCCAGGCAGATAGATGAGGAGAGAGTAGGCAGGGTCAGAGAGATGCCATGTAGCTGCAGGAGGAGAAAGACGCCCGCAGGCTGGTACCGGTAAATCGGGCCCCATGGTAAAATATAAAATAATAGAAATGGGTTAATTTAAGATGTAAGAGCTAGCTAGAAATATGCTTAAGCTATTGGCCAAACATTACTTCAATTAATATAGTTTCTGTGTGATTATTTTGGGTCTGGGCAGCCAGGAAAAGAAAGAGTAGTCTCTGCCTATACTGGATCTCTGATAAAGTGCCATCCATCCATGGCATCTGTCCTGCGATTGATGGTGTGTGTTGATTACATCATATTCCTTATGTTTTGAAGAGATAGAAGTTCATTTTGACCAGAATAGCATGTGGTGTTGATTTTCTATCTACAGGTACTCATATGGTATCACTACTGGAGAGTGACTTATTAGGACAGGATCCCTTCTAATATTTCAGGCGAAGGGATCCATACTACAGCAGGATGGGAAATTCTCTTATGCTATTACATTATATATCTTATATGAAAAAAGTCCTAACATGACTGATGGTTATACATCTTAGACATTGGTGGAAAGCATGATGTATTTTATTCTCAAATGTGAACTCTAAGACAGTGCTATTTAATATATCACTGTGTTCTTAACATGTAGAATGGTTGGTTTCTGGGTGCTGACATTGGTTTTTGATAAGTGCTCCATTGTTTCAATTTGACAGTACACATACAAGTTCAATAGTCACAGTTTAAGATACAACAGTGACCATAGCCTTAGACTCTAGGAACAGGAAGCTGGTACCACTGACCGTAGCTTTAAACTCTAGGAACAGGAAGCTGGTACCACTGACCATAGCCTTAGACTCTAGGAACAGGAAGCTGGTACCACTGACCGTAGCCTTAGACTCTAGGAAAAGGAAGCTGGTTCATGCCACCCAGTTACCCACCAAGACTAACAGAAATTTTGGATTATGGTGAGAATCTGGAATGCACAAAACTATACATAATGAGTAAAATTTAAGGCTCCAAGAGAACCTGAGGTACAGTAGGGGCTGTTTTCCCATCCCATCATTCTGAAGGAATGCATCCAGATATTCTATACTTCAGTGATGTCCAATGCCTTTTCAGGACTAAGAAATACTTCCTCAGAATTTTAGAATTCTGCGCTCTCAGTGGATGCTCTGTGAAGGAAAGAACAGCCTTAGCCAAGCTCATGGCTCACGCCCTGTTAGGGTCAAAGTGCATCCAGTGCCAATGGCAAAAATGAGAACCTGAAAGTCCGGCCCCTGATAGAACATATTTAAATCTCTCTGAAGCATGACCCCAGGTTTAGAGTTCCCACTGGGCATGATTGAGCATGAAAGGTAGCCCAAGTTCTCCTCCTGCTCAGGCTTGAGTTCCCCTGCATTTGGAAATGCTCATCCCGTTATCTCCTCTTAGCACACATCCTTCATGCTAATTTCTCTGTCCCAGGATCCTTTTGATGATGAAGCAAATCTCAGCTTTAACTTTTAACCAGTCTCTGGTTGCACTAATTTGATGTGAGTCATTTCAGGTACTTAAGATGGGACAAACTCTCTCTGGAAGAATACATCATCTAGAGACTTAGCCGTTTCAATACAAATATGCTAAATATATAAAACATACCTAAATACCAGTGGGAAAATAACAAGTTCAACGCTAATTTGTGCTACACAGAAATACCCTATTTTCAAATGAAAACAAACAAGCAAAAAAAAAGAAAAAGAAAACAGAGGAAAGATGTACAGAATAAACAGTGAATGAAAGATTCAGTTGAATATATTCTATGTATTGTCAATTACACATTGTAAAATAATGTGACTTGGTATGGAGGAAATTCTGGGGGTCTACCTCTCTTAATTTCCCTATTGTTGGGGCAGGGGGACAGCCTTATCTACCTCAGCAGACCCCACCACTTAACTGTGTTTTTAGAGGTATTTATCTTATTCATTCATTTTTAGTCATGCCAACCTGTCGGGTACCTCTTATGGGAAGAGAATTTATAGCCAAAGTAGGAAGGATCATTTGATCCTTCCATTCACCTTACTCTACACTCGCCAGCAGCTCCACTCTTCCTCCTCCTTCTAGCCGCCCAACCTCCCAGCTCCAATGTGTCTTTTCCTCTACCATCCTCTCAGGTGAACCCCCAAGCCTGGTACACTCAAAACATCATTCCCCCATTATTAGCCAATTACACGATCCTACCTAAGCTCAGTATGCCCCTCTCTCCAGAGCCTTAGGGAACTTAAGGCTATTATCCCCGACCTTCTAATAAAAGCTACTTCACCCCACCTCTTCTCCCTTTAACACCCCTATACTTGCTGTTACAAAACCTAACAGAACCTATCACTTGGTTCAAGACCTATGGCTCATTAACTCTTCAGTGGTAGTGCCTAATCCTTACACACTTCTTTCCACTGTCCCCCCAGGAACCTCCCACTCTTCAGTTCCAGATCTCAAGGATGCTTTTGTCCTCTATTCCTTTCAGCTCTCAATCTCAAAATAACTTTGCCTTCACCTGGACTGACCCTGATATTCACCCCTCACACAGCTCACCTGGACCGTCCTTCCCCAGGGATTCCAGGACAGCCCACACCTATTTGGTCAGACTTCCTAGCTTCTGATCTACTCTCACTGTCTCTAAGTCTAAACTCATACAGTATGTAGATGATATTCTACTTTGTAGTCCATTCTTGGAAATCAGCAAAACTGACACTTATGCTCTTTTAAATGTCTTTTCTAACAAGGGCTATAAAGTCTCACCTTCTAAGGTTCAACTGTCTACCTCTAAGGTCATTTACTTGGGATTGACTATCACTTCAACCCAAAAAACTACTACCCTAGACAGAAAAAAGCTAATTCAGTCCCTTGCAGTTCCTTACACTAAAGAAGAGGCTTTATCATTCCTAGGAGTAGCGGCTTCCTGCGCTCCTGGATCCCCTGTTTTTTTCTCCTCGCACATCCCTTATACGAGACAGCTCTCAGATTTCTGTATGAACCCCTTCTCCATCCCATTACTAAACCCTTTCAGAGACTCCAGCAAGCCTTTTTCCAGGCCACAGCTCTTCATTTCCCAGATTTCAATCATCCCTTCTCCCTCTATGTAACAGACAAAGAGGTATATGCCCTTGGGGTCCTAGGACATCAGCTGGGACCTTCCTTTGCACCTGTAGCATACCTGTCAAAGAAGCTGGACCTCACCACTTGTTGTAATTAGGGGGAGAGAGGGGAGAGGTGCGTGTTGTGTTCCCCAGCTGCCAGCCACTGGCCCGCTCAGCTACTGGTTGCCTGCACCCGAAATAACCACGTGAAGATGGTATTCATTTAAACTCTGCCTGGCTTATTATCACTAGCCTTTTCCCGGCTAGCCCTCACCTCATAAACTAACCCATTATAAAAGTCTGTAAGTCACC
>JAQHUG010000059.1:2347346-2360159 GCA_028555095.1 Dicrostonyx torquatus
GGATACCCTGCCCTGTGGGAAGCCCAAGGACCTCCCCCCTCCATCTCGGTCTAAGAAGATGTGCATCCATATAGAATAGATTCCCCAAAAGCCAATACATGCAGAAGAGATAGGTCCCAGTGCCATTATCATTGGCTTCTCAGTCAGACTTAGAGTTCTTAAAAGCTATCACTGCCTCTAGTAAAATCTGTCAAAAGTCAGATCCCAAGACCAAATATCGTAGCTTCCCTTTTCCCACACACCAGGCAAGGGCTCCCTTCCAGGAACTGACTGGAAGCTGGACTTTACTCATATGCCCACAGTCAGATGCGTTCAGTATCTCCTGGTTTTGGTAGACACCATGTCTGGGTGGATTGAAGTATTTCTCACCCCTAATAAGAGGGCCCAGACAGTTTCCGATGTTCTTCTCCAAGAAATTATCCCCCGGTTTGGAATCCCAACCTCTCTTCATTCAGATAATGGCCCAGAGTTTACCTCCAGATCTCTCAAGCTTTATCAAGGTTCTTATCTAAGGCGTTTTCATATCCCATACCACCCTTGGTCTTCAGGGAAGGTAGAACGAACTAACCATTCCTTAAAAAATATTGTTAAGATGTCACAGGAGCTTCACTCTGACTGGGTAAAACTTTTGCCTCAGGCCCTTCTTAGGCTTAGGGTTCTACCCCAAAGCCTCCTTTTCATCTTGCCCTTTGAACTCATGTATGGGAAGCCAGTTTTAACACCTCCCCACCTCTTACCTAAAACCTGTCCCCTTCCTGATTACCTGCTTACTCTGCTGTTGTCCCATCTTTGCTCCCTATTATGAGATTTTACCAACTACTAATTACCTCAACCATGTGCCAATTCATGCCCACCACCAATTAAAATAGAAGATCAGGTGTTATTCTCCCCTTCAGACCAACGCCCCTCACCCCTTTCTCCTAAATGGCAAGGTCCCTTTAAAGTAATTCTTGTAAGTCCCACAGCTGCCACGCTCAAGCCACTCTCTCATTGGATCCACCTGTCCCACCTTAAACCTTTTACTCTTCCAGCTCAAGATACCCCCTTGTGTATGGTAACTCAAACAGAGCCCTGCTCCTTCAGTTCCAGAGGACACCAAGATCAGCCACTCTTTCTCCAGTTCCAGAGGACATCAAGATCAGCCACTTCTCCTCCAGTTCCAGAGGACATCAAGATCAGCCACTTCTCCTCCAGTTCCAGAGGACACCAAGATCAGCCACTTCTCCTCCAGTTCCAGAGGACACCAAGATCAGCCACTTCTCCTCCAGTCCCAGAAAAATAAAAGTTTCATCACTGCACTCAACCCTCCTGTGCCAAAATGTCCATATACTCTCCCTCTTCCTCTTTCTTCTATCTGCCTTACCAACTTCCCTATATCTCCAATGTCATACTTAAATTTCCAGTTAACTTCTCAACTGTTATTACAGGGACCATCACTAAACCTAGAGCTACAAGTACAAGGATTGCCAAAAGTCCAGGTGGTATGAAACAGTAACGAGTTTGGGGACAGTCACAGTCCCAGACTCCAAAAAATTCACAAAACAGACTTTAATATAACAGGTTCATCACTGACTGCAGCAATGTCTCCTGGATGCTAAGGTAATACCAAGATGCTAAAGAGAATAAGTGCCTTAAGATTTGCTTCAGGTAAAACATTGAAGGGTCTAATAATTCCCCTTTCTAATAATTCCTCTTTTTATCCTTCCTCCTCCACACTATCTTCTATTCCAACACTATACCCTCATAATCTTAAGCTTTTAATATGTCTAAAATTTATTTTTTCAAACATTTTTCATAAGCTCCAGAAAGCCAATTGGACTTATCTAAACAGACCAGACTTGTCCAGAATAAGTATCATTTAATTCTTCCCTTATCATTCCTGGTCTTGGAAACCCCTGGGAAATTCCTTCCTCCACCCCCCAAAAGGCCCTCCTCTATCTTCCATCTTGGGACTCTCCTCCCTTAATCACCAGGATCTAAATTTTTTTCAGACATAATTTTCTGCCTTACCAGCATCTTGCAAGGTCCAAGCTGTCAGACAGCGAGTTCCACAGAGCCCAGGAAAAACACAAAAATAATTCAGCCACTCCAGGATGTGGTCAAGCATCTCAGATGCCCACAAAATCAGCAAAAAGCATTCTCGAGAGACCTAAAAACACCCACAAAAGCAGCAGGAAGACCTCATGACACACCATTCCCCATTAAAGACCCCCAACCCCCCCAAATTTTTGTCCATTCCCATCCATTAAAGACCCCAAATGCCCCAGATTTTTATAATAAACAAAAGGGTGGAATGTTATGACACTTCCGGGTTCTAGGGCTGCACATGTGTGGACAAGCCCTCAGGCATGACCCACGTATAGCATGGTTGCATCACCTACGTATGATGCAGCTGTGTGAGCCCTTGCATGCACATGTGAGCTCCGTCATCTATGTATGACATAACCATGCCATCCTCCTGTGCACTTAAAAGCTGGACACACCATCTTTAGCTCTCTCTGAACACTGACCTCCCCAGGCCTGCACACCCGTCAAAATATTTCTAAGCAAGTTTGTTGCACGTTCTATGTTTCCTTATCACTCATGCCAGGTAATTTCAACAAGACTATGCACAAACCCTCACATCCAGGCTCAATGAGGCAACTTAGTAGGAGGAAAAAGATACCAAGAAAAGACAAAAGGGTCAGAGACACTTCCTTTCTTAATTGGGGTTTCTATGGCTGTGAAGACACACCATGACCATGAAAACTCTTATAAAGGAAAATATTTAGATAGGACTACCTTAGAGTTGAGGTTTAGTCTATTATTACCATGGCAGGCAGACATGGTGCTGGAGAAGGAGCTGAGAGTTCTACATTTTGATACAAAGGCATTAGGAGTTATCTGACATGAACTTTTTAGATCTCAAAGTCTGCCCCTACAGTGACATTCTTCCTCCAACAAGGCCACACCTGCTCCAACAAGGTCACACTTCCTAATTGTGTCACTCCCTATGGGTCAAGTATTCAAACACCTGAGTCTATGGAGGCCATTCCTGTTTAAACCATCACACTCCACTCTCTGGCTCCCATAGGCTTGTAAACATACCATAATGTAGAAATGCATTCAGTCCAATTTCAAAGTCTGTAACATAGACCACAACCCATAGTCTAGCACAATCTCAAGAATGTTGAAAAGTCCAAGAATCTCTTCCAAGACTCACAGCAATCTCTTAAGTGTAATCACCTGTAAAATCAAAATGAAAAAGCAGAACACATACTCCTAACATATAATGTTACAGGATATATCTCACGTCATCATTTCAAAATGAAGGAAAGGGAGGATAGTGAGGACCAAAGCAAGACTAAAAACCAGCTCAAAACTGGCAAACTCAAAACTGTGCATCTATTTCTGATGTAAAGATGCTTTTCGAATCTCCAACTCCTTTCAGCTTTGTTGACTGCAACACATTTCTTTCTCTCTGGCTGGTTTCCTTGGCTGGTATCCCATGGCTCTGGCATCTATAATGTCTTTAGGTCTCCAGAGCAATCCAGGCTTCACAGTCACAGTTTCACACATGGGCCTCTCTGGGCATCCGTGCAGGGACACCCCTGCCACATGTCTGACCTCTGCAGCTTTCTTTAGTCAATAATCCCATTTTGGATCTTTGACTCTGAAGCCAGAACTATGTGGTTGAAGCTGCCAAGTTCTGCTATTTGCTGGGGCTGGAATATGGCCCTCTTGCTCAGTTACATCTTTGCCAGCTTCCTATTTTCGACAGTTTCCTTCACTGCCTAAACTTGGCTGTCCAGGAACTCATTCCAGGTCACTTACAGATCAGCCTCAAAGTAAGAGATCCACAAGCCTCTGCCTTCTGAGTGCTGGGATTAAAGGCAAGGTGTGCACCACCACACTTGGACCTAAATTGTTCTTTTATTCCTTTTCCCTGGTTGGAAGTTTAGCTTGGTGGGGTCTTGCCCTGAGGTCACCACTCTCATTGTTCTATTTCTTAATCTGTTTATCTCCTTGAACAAACACAAGATTTATCTCCATTCTACTTCCTGGTTCTTTTTTCTTCTCAATCTGTACATTTTGAATTTTTACTTGATAATCTTGCTCCTTTTCATTATAAATTCATTAGAATTAACACTAGCCACCAAGTGACAGAGTCTCTGCTAGCCTCTTTCGAGATTTCCTCTGCAAATGAAATTAATCTCTTTGGATGTGGACAAAAAGCAGTTGTACTCTCCACCAAAATGTCACAAGAACGATCTCTAGGCAGTATTAAAAGTCTTCTCTTCTGAGACCTCTTGACCTAGCCACTCACATTCAGATCACCGTTAGCACCACTATCTTCCATGTTCCCACTAGTATGGCCCATTAAGCAGCACTTAAAGCATTCCACTGCTTTTCTAACCCAAAGTACCAAGGTCTAAATTCCTCTAAAAAGAATATGATCAGGCCTAGTACAGTAATACCTAACCCTGGTTCCAACTTCTGTCTTAGTTAGGGTTTCTACCTCTGTGAAGAGACATCACTGCCACAGAAACTTTTATAAAGGAAAACATTTAATTGGGCTGGCTTACAGTTTTGAAGGTTTAGTCCATTATCCCACTCCCACTATTAGGAGTCCCACAGTAACCCCAGCTAAACAACCACAGCATGCAGAGGACCTACCACAGACCTATGCAGACTTTGTAATTGCTGCTTCAGTCTCTGTGAGCCCCTATGAGCCCTGCTTAATTGAGTCTGAGGGTTGTGTTCTGGTGTCCTCTGCCCCATTGGCTTCACAATTTTCCTCCCTCTCTTCCATGGGGTTCCCCAAGCTCTACCTAATGCTTAGATATGTCTCTGCTCCCATCTGCTCCCATCGGATGCTGGAGGAAGCCTCTCTGATGGCCACTGGACTAGACACTGATCCTTGAGTATAGAATAATATTGTTAGCAATCATTACATTCATTTAATCGCTTTGTTTTCTGTCAGTCATGTTTGGTTCTGTTCTGGCTATCCAGGCAGTGTCTGACATGGCCGGCTTGGGACTGAAGTTAGACCAGTTGTTACCCTACAATCTCTGGACATCCATTGCTGCAACACATCATGCAGGTAGGACAGGTGTGGGTCTAAGCATTGGTATATCATCCAACTTTTTTAAAGCAGGAATATTGGGCTTTTAAAGGTTACTCATCTACATGAGGATTAATTTCCTTAAAACTAGATTTTAACTTCCACAAATCAGTCTAATTTGATATAATAAACTCTGTATGTTTGGTACACCAAAAATAGGGGATCTGTGATGCTGCATCTCTCAGTTCTATGGAGTCCTCATATCTCTTTAGACACTTAAAAAAGAGAGAAGGCATGTAGATGTTGTACCATTTATTATTGTATTTGTGTACATGTCACATGTGGAGGCTAGAGAACAACTTTCAGGACTCAGTTCTCACCTTCTACCATGTGGATCCCAGAGACTGAATTCAGGGTGTCAGGCTCGGTGACAGACACCTTTACCCATTCAGCCTGGACATCTTCTTATCTTCATTCTAAGACTTATTGCTGGTTCAAAATGTGATGTGAAGTGTAGTTTGCAATAGTCTATTAAATACTTTGTGAAAAACGTCTGAGGTTCCAGACACAAAGTAACATAAGAATGTGGGTATAATGATTTATCCTGTCCCATTAAGAGACAAGCCACTCCCTCCCCTGTCTTCTGAGGCAAGCTAATCTTCAGCTTCCAGCCTGAGCCCTTCTCTTTCGCATATCTCTCTCAAAGAGGCAGCTTCTGTCTTTCCCTTCTCCCTACTTCTGCCCTTCCCCCCTCTTTCTCTCTCTGCGTCTCTCTCTGCTCTTTTCCCTTTCTCCCATTTCCCTTCCATAACCCACTAAATAAATATCCAACCTCACTCTGCACAGCATGCCTATTCATGTCTCTGTTTCTTCCCACAGCGTGGCTCCCTTCCTGGGACCAGCTGCCTTTGGAGACCTGTGGTGTGGTCTTGTCTCTCCTCTTGGGACTGGCTGACCAATTGAGGTCTCTCACTCACCATGCTGCTCATTGCTTGGGACTCATGGCCTGCAGCCACTTGGGGAACTATGTCATCCCTGCCTGGGACTGTCTGTTTGGGGACCTGCGGCATGGTCTCAGGACGAGCTGCCCTCTGCAGCCACTTGGGGATCTGCAGCATTTTACTTTTACCATTACAGTGGGTATGTGATCTCAATTCACATAGCATGTTGTGGTATCACATTGTACCTCACAGACCTGTACAAGTGTTATGTGTTAATAAAAAATGATTAAAAATATTAAGGGAGGCAGAAGTGTAAATACTTTGATTTGTTTATGAAACATGGGCAACTAAAATAGAAGTAGCAGTAATAACAAAATTTTAAAGGCACCCAATTATCTTAAATAAAATGAATATTATTTGGGTATCAACAAGGACTTTATTAGAATATAAAATCTTGGGCACTGCTTCAATAATACTGAATAATAATTTTTATTTTAATAAGAACACTAGATGATCCATATGTACATTAAGTTCCAAAATGAAGTATTCTAAATCACATGTCACCATCTGTCATGAGGACTCAGTGAAGATGCCAATACTTTAAAAACTTGAAAAGCTTACTTTCATATATTACTAGATCTACGTACATGTAGTGTCCCAGTCTGGTTTCTATTATTGTGACAAAGTTCTTGAGTAATCAACCTAGAAGGAGAAATAATAATTAAAACTAACCCTGCTTTGGTCTTTGTTTTCAGTTCATGGCTGACTGTCAATATATCATAGAAGAAGCTTGGGCACTGCTTCACCTCACTGTGGCAAGGAGACCAAGATAGAGAAAGGTCTATTGTCTCAGACATCCCGTTAAGTCCATGCCTTTAGTGACTGTGTCCCTTCCACCTGGGCCCCATCTCTTAGGGGTTCTACCACCTCCCATTGGTACCATAACCTGGCAGCAGTCCAGTCTTTAACACGTGGGGCTTTGGAAGATATTCATGAGTCAAACAATGATGGGCCAGTGGTTGCTATGAACACAGCTGTGTTCCTCGGCCTCTTTGTGAACATTTACAGCCATACAATTCATTCCTGGCTTGAGGGACTGAGCAGGAAAGATATGCAAAGTAACTGGGGTACAGACTTGACTTGTGAGAGCCCGGCAGTGGGTTGTGTCTTCCGTATCATCTGTAAGATGAAGACTATGGTAAGTATGATGGGAAGTATCTGAGTGTTTGATGATGAAGAAGGCTTTGGAAACACAAATGACATGGTACTTTGAGTTGTTGTTCATTTGGTCCTCTGCTACCACAGCCAACACCTATAGTCTATTCAGTATGGCTTCAGATTGGGAAATATAATTACATACATTTTGTAATTGGGATTGCTTATAGGAAGTGAAACTAAGGTTTCTCCATTATGAGTCAGCTGCTGCCCAGAGAGCTGCCTACATCTGGAGAGTAAAGCTACTTAAATCTTCAAACTGGAGATTTAGATGACTTCCAAGGTTTTAAGTTCTGAACTAAAACATTTAAAGTGTGCCCATGCCATAGAAATTGTAGCTGATATTGGCTCTTTCTCTAGGGAATTAGGACAAAAGACAATACACAGAGAAGGTCATAACTGCCTTGGGAGAGAGACTGTGTCCATCACATAGAGACTGGCTTACCTTTTGTTTGGGACAGACTCAAGAGAGACAACTACTCTGTAGGGCATGTACAAGGACATTTTGACCATTCCCAGCCTCAATCCATAGTCTCAGCCTGTATCCTACGGTGAGGAGTGTGCAGGTATTCCTTTCCACGAAGAACCATGTGGAGTTATATTGTTTTGTTTTCTAGTTTATATCCCTTTTATATTAATAAAAGTTGTTCTTAGGCCATTTTTTACCTGTACTCAATACATGCTAACCTCTCTCATCCTCAACCTCTCTGTCACCCTTGTGCAACCCCTCTTCCCCACACATCTCTCTTGAATTCTTGCCTATTGTTTTGTGACCCAGTTATATTTAATGGGACCATCAGTGTAATCATGGGCTGTAACATGAGGGTCCTGCTCGTTGGGGTTTGTGTCCCGCCCGGTACCCCACAGCCGGCAAAACCCAAGGAAAATCACACAGAGAGTCTACATTAGGTTATTAACTGATTGGCCCATTATCTCAGGCTTTTTACTAGCTATTATAACTTATATCAACCCATCTATGTTAGCCACATGGCTCGGTACCTTTTCTCAGCTGGGCAGCTTACATTGTTGCCTCCTTGGTGGTCTGAGCAGGAATGCCAAGGGAGCTTCCTGCTTCCCAGACTTTCTCCTCGCCCTGCCTCTACTTCCTGTCTGGTTGACCCACCTATACTTCCTACCTGGCCAATCAGCATTTATTTAAAACATGATTGACAGAATATAGACACATCTCCCGCACCAATGGGTTTGGTTAATTGTGTACTGACTGGAACCTGGTTGGTACTTTGCTACAATTAATAATTTCCCTCTCCCAGATTCTATGAATAACCAGTGGTTCAGAAGTAAAGATTTGTGCCCCATTAACTTCCCTCTTTCTCGACTGATTGTTGAGAAGGCTAGTCTTGTGTGACGCTAATGTGCACATCAACAGTCTTCATGAGTTAGTGATTGCAGTGGCTGTATCCAGTCTAGAGAACGGCCCTTTATTGCCCTGTCTTCCTGCTGTTGTGTGCTTTCTGTCCCCATTTCTGAACTTTTCCTGAGCTTTAACACATGGTTGAAAGGACAATGAAATTCTCTGGGATTTGTCTTATGAGGGCACTAATTCCACTTACGATCTTTCTCCTCTTATGACCTAATCCCTTTCCCAAATGGCAGTCCTCTAAATGCCACCAAATTGAGTGATGTGGCTTTAACATGTGTATTCGTGGGGGAAGAGGAGCAAACATCATGCTGAGCCTAGAGCACAAAGGACCATTTCCACTGGGAAATGTGCATTAAGCCTCTAGGAGTAGGTGAGACTGCAAGGGGGATGTGATAGGAACCCCAGAGAAAAGCTATAGTGGAGTCATGCAATCTGAGAGCAGAAGGGGCTTCAAGATATGGCTGTGCTTTGTTAATAGTGAAACTGGGGAGAACAAGGGGCCGTACAGAAGGGAGGACCAGGTAGATTGCTGAGGACTCCTCAGAGGCAAAGCTGAAGGCACTGTATGCAGAGTGTTGCAGGCTGCCCTCGCTCAGGCTGGATGGTGGGGGACTGGTTGATAAGTACTCTTTCCCAGTTTCTCAGAGGTGGCATCTTATACTGCTCATCCATCTATGTGAGATGCCTGCGTGTGAACACAGGCTGCATTTCCTGGTCCAGTTGGGGCAGCTTGGAACCAGTTTGTGAAATCTTCAGGCTTGTTTCTCCTAGGGAAGCTCTGGGTCTTATAGAATTAGGGGTTCAATGGAGCATGGAGTGGCTTGAGCCCTTCCCCCTGGGCTTGAAAGTACAGGGATGGAGCAAGTGACACCAGGATGACATTTCATTGCTTGTGTGGCTCCAACAAGACGCCACTGCTAAGCTTATTTCATGGCTGAGGAAGCTGATTTGCACCAGGGAGCATTTGCACATGACTTGCTTGAAGAGAACACTTGAGAACAATTACATGAGCAAACTGAGACTCTTATCTCTGGAATCCAATGGGGAATAGTTTATTTATACCCTTATCGTCTGGAAGGTATTTTTATAGATGTAAACTGGATAAGATAGCTGAGTGTCATGCACGAGATGGAAGGGAAAATATGTGCTCTGGGATTTAGACCTAGCTCTCATATCAAGTTGCTGTCTGAATTGGGTTGCTTCCTAGCCCTTTTTGATATTGCTGCATAATGTAAACCTATTAAACAGGCATAGCTCAATCACAGAACGTTTTCCTACTATGTGTGAGTTTGATCCCTGGAGTCAAATGTACGTGTGTGGGTTAAACAGAGGTGCCTCCCAGCATCTATAGTGATTAAGGCTAACTTAGCTCCACAAAACAGTGACTTAAATGTCTTTTCCTGTGTAGAACTCAAGCAAGCAAAGGAGTTTTGTCTCTACTCTAAGAAACTCGGAAGACCCCAGGAGCCTTTCATGATTTTGTCACAAAGTAGGAAAGTGTAAAGAGCCAAGAAGAGCATAGCATTCCTAGTGGTTAATATGCAGTAACTCCCCTGCCCCATCAGCCACAGCGGTCACATGGCCATCAAACAGCTATTGGTAAGCAGTACCATTGCTCTTGTTTTCCAGTCTTTATTGTTATTTTTTTAAATTGATTTTATTGAGCTCTACATTTTTCTCTGCTCCTCTCCCTGCCTCTCAACTCCCCACTTCAACCTTTACCCAAGGTCCCCATGCTCCCAATTTACTCAGGAGATCTTGTCTTTTTCTATGTAAGTCTCTCTTAGTGTCCTCATTGTTGTCTAGGTTCTCTGGATTGTTATTTGTGCGCTGGTTTTCTTTGCTTTATGTTTAAAAACCACTTATGAGTGAGTACATGTGATAATTGCCTTTCTGGGTCTGGGTTACCTCACTCAAAATGATGTTTTCTGGAACTAGAAAGCACCATTGATCTTAACGGCTCAGCTGCTAGGCTGACACTGGAGTGGAGGCTTAGAATGAATGACAAACCTGCAATATGCTTCTTCCTATATACCAGCAACCCTAATAGATCTAGGCAGGGTCAGTGCTTTGGAGGAGTGCTGGGAAATTATTCTCCCTCTGTAAGATCCTGTCAATTGAGCCGGGTGATAGTGGTGCACGGCTTTAATCCCAGCACTCTGGAGGGAGAAGTAGGCAGATCTCTGTGAGTTTGAGGCCAGCCTGGACTACAGAGCTAGTTCCAGGACAGCTAAAACGATTACAAAGAGAAACCCTGTCTCAAAAAAACCAAAAGAAGATAAAAGATTCTGTTCATTGAGGCATTGTCAGTATGCCTCAAACATGGAGTTAGCAAGTAGACCAAGGCCACACGATCCAAGGAAAGCATGACCTGCCCTGCATAGACATGTAGACCTGTCGAGCTGCCGTGGTAAAGACTGTGAAGAACAAGCATAAGAAGTCATTCTTAGCCTACTAACTCACTTTATTGAACTCATCCATAGTGTTAGCGTAAATATTATTGATGAGATATCTTACAAACCAAGTGCTTGAAATCTAGCTGGTCACTGACACTCATGGCACATTTCAATTTTAGTTAGCTGTGTTTTCAGTGTTCAACAGTTGTGGGTGGCTTGTGGCTATCCCATCGGGCTTTAGTTCTGGGTCTGTTAGAGTACCAGATTTCTTGTATATATCATAAATTATGTTAAAGGGCCTCTGATGAACTTAGATTGAACTAATATGAAAGATAATGTTATTTTTCCCGCTGGGGCTTCCTATGAATAAGCAATCTTAGATTATTAATTTCTGGTTCATCAAAGATTAATGAAATGCTCTGAACTACTAGCCAAGTCACACCTCTTGGCACCAGTTCTGCAACTTAACCCCCAAGTCCAATTCCCTTGTCTGTAGGAAGGTCACAAGTTCAGATTTTTTTCTAATCTTTATTTTTTTAAGTGAATGTGGCACAGAATAAAGAATTTAGATCCTAGCTTCAACTTTCCCCTGACTCCCTGTAGAAAACCTTATGGGCTCCTCTTTGGCTCTCACTTTCCCCATTTTAACTGGTGGGGGTGATACAGAACATCTACTAATTCTTCCTCTTTCAAACACACACACACACACACACACACACACAAAACTCCCAAAAGGAAAGTAGCTCTGAGAAGTCAGATTGCAAAGGTGTCACTGCATGATTGATTCCTTCCTCACCTTCCACCTCCTTCCAACAACTCCATTGAAATTTAGAAGCCTGGGCACCCATAGTGGCCTAATGCTTCTGGATAGACATTATCTTGGAAAGAAGGGTAAAGATGAGGGGTGAATTCTTGAGTCTTTTTGCCTGGCTCTGGCTTCGGGTTTGACCTCCTCATCTCTGCTAGGAGAAGTGCATATTGAGGAATATTTTTGGAAGCCAAGTTGGCAACATATCTCAAATGACTTATAGTATATACGTCCTGTCTGTCATGGTACAGTTCTCTGTCTGAGAATATGGGGACAATCTGCTGTTCAGACAGTTCTATTTTTAGAGGTGCTGATGACATAAGAAAATTAAAAATTTTCTGGCTATATGTGTCGGGGACAGTCGCCCCAACATAGAAACTGGTGTTTTTCCCAAAATGTGTTCCCGGAAGCGCGAGGAAGAAACAGGCTTTCACACCATCACCGTTCAAAGGCCGCTTCGGACTTCTCTGTCCTTTACAGCGTGACCTTGTCTTTATTGTCCCTCTCCCAAGCTATTCATGCTCTGAATGCTCCCCCAACTCTTGAGGAATTTTCTATTCATATTCCTTTTCCGGGGCACCTCCCCACAGCACACACACACCTGCATTCCTTTACCAGCTTTGGAGTCAGCAACTTCTCATCAAGCAATCTACAAGTGAAAAGGAAGGCTGGAGCTAAACCCTTATCTATGGTTTTTCTAAATTGTTAGCTTTCAGCTACCAAGTTGCATGGCGTCCTCAGGCTGGCGGATATCAGAGCCCACATATATGAAAAAAGGAATTACTAAAAACAACAAAAACCCATGGGGGATATTATTGTAATAAAGGCCATTTTTTTCTTTTTTTTATTGTTAAAAGAAAAATTTACATTTACTCCCCTTGTTCCTGGCCCTCCCACTCCCCCCCTACGCCACCGCCCTCCCCCTGCTTCCTTAAGATGGGGCAGGATACCCTGCCCTATGGGAAGCCCAAGGCCCTCCTCCCTCCATCTCGGTCTAAGAAGATGTGCATCCATATAGAATAAGTTCC
>JAQHUG010000059.1:2372951-2398596 GCA_028555095.1 Dicrostonyx torquatus
TGAGTTCGAGACCAGCCTGGTCTACAAGAGCTAGTTCCAGCGCAGGCTCCAAAGCCACAGAGAAACCCTGTCTTGAAAAACCAAAAAAAAAAAAAAAGAAAGAAATACTATTAGAGATGTGGTGCATTTCTAAATTTACTGCTTTTTGACATCTTATAAAGTTAAGAGGTAGCAGGAGGCCTGGGCACTGATGTTAGTGTACTGGAAGTGCAGAACCTTGTCGTAGTTCTGTTTTGTTGTCCATTACAGCCACACTCACTTCTCTCTCCTATAATCTTTGGCAAATCTGTGAATTTGACAAGCACTTGCCTACTCTCTGTAATTTTGTCATTTGAGATGTTATGTGGGAGCATTCAGCATGTGTCCTTTTGTGCCTCACTTTTTCTGTCTCAGCTTAATTTCTTATGCATGCATGCAGAAGTAACTTCTTAAACTGACTTAGCGACCCTGTGGTATGGGTGTACTACATAGTGTATTCAACCATTTGTCTGTTGAGGAGCATGGGAATATTTCTGGTTCACGGCTGCTGTGGCTTATATGCACAGTGTCTGCCATAGGCTAATGGGTTTAAACTCCTTGTCCACATCTGGAGACACTGTTTGGAAAACTGTGCATCTTTGAGTGCTATGACTACTAGCAGAATTGCTTTTCTGTGGCATTAAAGGCGACACCCCCTCTCCCATCATCTAATGTGAATGGTCTCTACTGCATGCTCCAGCCACTGGGAACTCTGCCACCCCTTCCCAACCATAAAAGGTTGAAATGTGAGCCCAAGATAGCCTCCCTTCCCTTGAGTTGCTTCTTGCCAGGTGCTTGGCTACAGTGATGAGAAAAATGAGCGACACACGGCTATTGGGAATAAAGCTTCTCTAAACAATGACAAAAGGGTTTCTCTGTAGGAGGAGGGCCTGCTTGTTTGTTCCAGCAGCCCAGAACTGAAATAACCACACAGAAACTGTATTAATTAAAACACTGCTTGGCCCATTAGCTCGAGATTCTTACTGGCTAACTCTTACATCTTAATTTAACCAATTTCTATTAATCTGTGTATCACCATGAGGTCATGGTCTACCAGCAAAGTTTCAGCACATCTGCCTCCGGCGGCAGATCCATGGTGTCTCTCTGACTCTGCCTTCTTCCTCCCAGCATTCAGTCCAGTTTTCCCCACCTAGTTCTCTTCTAGCCTATCATGGGCTCAAAGCAATTCTTTGTTCATTAACCAATAAAAGCAACACATAGACAGAAGGACCTCCCACATCATTTCTGTGTGAACAGAAGTAGGAAATTCTCAGGGACTAGTACGGAAAAACACACTTGCTGGGTTGCCTGGCAGTTGCATATTTTTCAAATAGCCTGATAGGTGGTTCTACACGGCAGGTGCACTATTTCCCCTCCCCAGCAATGCAGATGATCCTGCTGTTCTATATCTCACCACCCTTTATTCACTTTTACTTTAGTTATTTTGATTGATGTGCAATTATATCTTACTGCTGATAAGCTTGAATTTCCTACGGCTAATGATGTTGAAGACATTTTCATGTGCTTAGAGTCATTGGTATATATTCTAAATGAAAATGATTTGGTTTTTTTTTGTCCTGGATTCCCTTCTACTTTAAGCGTTTTAAAATACCTTTATAATTCAAATTAAAATCTTCATTGAGATAAATCTAGGCACACATATAATTATAAGAAATAATACATATCATTAACCAAAAGATGGATAATACAATCAAAAAGTGGAGAAGGATTATTTGAATATTTCTCCCATAAAACACAATAATGATCCATAAGCGTATGAAAAGATGCCCAACTTCATGAACCATGAGGGAACTGCACATTAAACCACTAAATCCCACTAAAATGGCTATAGTACAAAAGATAGACAAAAGGAATTTTTAATGAAGATGTGAAGAAATCCAAAGCCCCATACACCACTGATGGAGTGAAAACAATGAAGATGTTTGGTAAACATTATGGCGTTTTTCAAGGATTAAATAGAATTATGATTAAGAATTGAGAAGTTAATCTTGTATTCTGTTACATTACTGAAGGCGTTTATCAGCTGTAGGAGTTCACTGGTAGAATCTTTGGGGCCACTTATATATAGTAACATATCATCAGCAAATAGTGAGAATTTGACCTCTTATTTTCTGATTTGTAACCCCTTGATCTCCTTTTATTGTTTTATTGCTCTAGATAGAATTTCAAGTACTATATTGAAAGGATAAGGAGAGTGGACAGCCTTGTCTTATTCCTGACTTTGGTAGGGTTACTTTGAGTTTCTCTCCAGTTAGTTTGATGTTGGCTGTTGGCTTGCTGTAAATTTCCTTTATTATATTTAGGCATGTTCCTTGTATCCATGCGCTCTCCAAAACTTTTATCATGAAGGGGTATTGAATTTTGCAGAAGGCTTTTTCAGCATCTATTGAAATGATCACGTGATTTTTTTTCTTTCAGTTTGTTTATATGCTGGATTACACTGACAGATTTTCATAGATTGAACCATCCCTGCATCTCTGGTCACGGTGGATGATTTTTTTTCAGATGTGTTCTTGTATTCAGTTTGCGATAAAAAGAAAAAAAGAAAGAAAAGAACCCAGAAGTTCTACTTCCAAGAGAGTTAAAATCTCTCTTTCTCTCTCTGTCACACACAAACACATGCACACACACACAAAAAGAGACACAAAGACACAGACATATACAATCTGTTCAAGAATACTCATAGTGGCAAGATATCACATAGCTCCAAAGAGAAAAACCTGAATGCCTACCAAATGGTGACTAGATGAACAAAATATGGTTAATTTGTACATTGGACTATTACACTGTAATGTAAAGAAATGAAGTATTCGATGCATTCTATAATGAGTGTTAGCTAAAATAATCCAGTCATAGAGGATTGTGCAATTTTATGATCCCACTTATATGAAATGTATAACATGGGCAAGTCTGTAGAGCAGGAAGTTTGATTCATAGTTATCTGGAGGGCTGAGAAGACGATTTGTGATGGCTAAGGGGACTGGCTTTCTCAGGGCGGATGTTCTATTTACATGGAAGATGGAAGGGGATGCATAACTCAGGGAATAAGCTAGCAGTCATCAGGTGGGTAGTTGTGTGGTATGTGAATAACTTATCAATAAAGCTATTTTACAAAAGAGAACTAACAGAGTGAATCCATGACTTTTCCACAAAGGTGCTGTTTTACCGCCATACAGTTGAGGCCAGCACGCTGAAATGAATACTACACATTGCTTGGATTTCCCTGAGTTTTATTCTCTCTTTTTTCTCCACTCCCCCCGTTCCATCCCTCCTATGTGTTTTACCCTTGTGTACCTTTTCATGGTCAAATGCTGAAGAGTGCCCTGGGTTTTAGAGCCCTGCAGCCCTGATTTTCTGTAAAACAGAGCGCTAGCCACTTTCCCTTTCCTTCATTCTAACCAGAGGAAAGGCAGTCCTCTTCGCCCTGAGCAACTCTTCCTTGTCGTCAAAAGGCATAAACCGTGGAAAAGCAAGACTCTCCCACCCACAAAGTAAGAGAAGAAAGGATGGAATCTCAGGTACAACTTCATCCAAGGTCTAGAACCACCCACCCTTCTGAAGAGCAGGGCACTGCTCACCAGAGATAAGGGCATGAATACCCAGTTTCTGCACTAACTTTTTCTTCCTCAATTTCGGAAGGAAATTTCTGGAACAGTTGTCAGCATTTTGGAGAGCTGGTATTGATTGTGCTGCCACTAGCAAAGACTCTCAGGGAGAGGACTGACAATGATTCATCGGTGCAAATCCCTGTTTTCATCGGCGTGCCTCTGCGTGAGGGGACAGCCCCAATCTCTCTTCCACAGCATCATCACTTTGGTTTCTCTCAAAATATTTGCTCAGAAAAAGCCCACTGTTTGGCCTCTGTTCACTTTGGGCTTCTAGGGGACTTTCCCATCCTCCCCAGAGTCCAAGGGTGAAGCTGCTTTACGGTTTTCTCAGACCTTACCAGACAGCGAGGCTGGCTCCAGACACGCTGAAGGAGAATCACTACCTTTAGGGTGCCAGATGGAGGAAGGTGTGGCAGTTATTACTTCGTGTCAGTCCTGGGGTAGACAACTGCATGTTATTTCCAAATTCACCCCACTTGGTTCTTAGAAGTCAGCTGAGATTTGTCCATGTGAAAGTCCCTTCGTGCATATCCGTTCTGTGTGAGCATCTGTGGCAACTAGGCATGGACACCCTACCGACACTTGTGATTATAACTGATTTTGACATTCTGATTGGTGCATGGTAAAACCTCCAAATGCTAATAATTCTCCCTATGGTTAACTGAGTCCTCAGCATGCATCAGGAGGTCCTTTGCATGCATAGTTTCACTGAATTCGCTTGATCTTCTAAAACATACAGTTCACAGGTTTGAGAAGACTTGTCCAAGATCACAAAATGGAATTACAATACCAATTTACAGCAATTTTACACATTTTCCCTCCAGTCGGGGTAGTTGGACCTCTGTTTTAGCTTCTGTGATAAAAGGCCCAGATGAGAGCAACAAGGAGGAGGAAGGGATTTTTGTTTGTTTCTTTGACTCACAGTTCCAGGTTTATCATGCTGGGACATCAAGGAGCTTGAAGCAGCTGGTCATACCATACCCGCAATCACAAAACAGAGAGGGGCAAATGCATGTTAGTGATTAGCTCTCATTTATTTTGTATTGTTCAAGATCTGCTTGCTACCCACAACTAAGATGGGTTTTCCCACATCACTTAAACAGTATCTCCTTGAAGGAAATTCTAGATTTATCAACTTAACAGTTACCACTAACCATGAAAATCTCCTTAGTAAGATGATAGTCTTGAAAACTGGATCATATAGAGGAGCGCTAAGGTGCCAAATTTCTTTACCTTCCATTTTTCATATTGAAAACCTGACACATACCTCTGTACACTATTATAGGATAAACTTGGCTTAAATTATGTTATGGGGTCCTGAGGAGACAGAGCCATCAGTTGGTAAATAGAAACAAACTGAAATATAGCCTGGGGGGATGGCTAAGCTGGCAAGTGCCCACCTCACAACATGAAGACCCAAATTCTGGTCCCTCTCACCCACACAAAATCTGAACATGGCGGCACTCATTTTTAACTTACTGATGAGAATGCCTATAGTTAGCTGTCTAGTCGGTGAAAGCAGTTAATGAGCCCCTGTCTCAAACAAATAGTGTGGAGAGGGATAGAGGAAGATGCCTGATGACATCTGGCCTCCATGTGCACATAGACTACAAACACTGTACACATACAAACTAAATAAAAAATAAAAAATTATTTAGAAAAATAAACCAATAGGACATTGTGTGTATGAGGTGTGTGAGGAGAGGGAGGGGAAGACAGACAGACTGACAGATGATAGATAGATAGATGATAGATAAATGATAGATAGATAGATAGATAGATGGATGAATAGACAGACATTGGAGAGAGATGTAGAGGGCTTTCACAAGACTACCTACTATGTGACTGCTAGTCTGCTTGATTCAAAGTCAACTGGCTTATGTGTTAACGCACACCTAAGGTTCGTACCTTTAAAGCAATATCTAGACCCATTAGACTAAGCACTTTTGAGTACCATAATCTAGCCAAGTTGATCCGTAAAATGGACCACCATACCAGCTTAGTGTCTTTTGGGAAAGGAGATGGGGATGCTGAAGGGGAAGAATAGAGAATTGAACCATCCTTTCTTTTAATTTCTCTCTGCCTGGGCATTTGACCAAGAAAAGAAACTTTAGATAAACAAAGGAGGTCCTCAGGATAGAGTATGGCTCTTGTTTACCACATCACAAGATGCTTTACTAATGACAGCTGTGTTTCCATGTCAAAGACCAAGAGCTTCAACAGTCACCGGACGATAAGGAGCTGGGAGCTGGGGCAGGTGTGTGACATGAATGGTTCTGCTGAGAAAGCTGCAGGTCTTCTGGGGGAGAGGAGACAGGTATGGAACAGTGGGGCAGAGTTAGGTGGGGAGTTGCTGAGTTTTGTCGGAGGAGAGAGGGAAAAAGTGCCAGACAGAAGATGCAAATCTTCCCGTCATCAAGTTCAACTCCAAACAATGAAGTCTACAGTGCAGTAGAGCAAGGTTGCCAGCATCCAGCAGGCTTTGCACCCAGCATCCTGATGCTTCCAGAGGACCAGACGCCTCCCTGGGGAGGAGCTGGTGTGGAGGCAGAGAATCAGCGTTTTAGTTTGGCTGTCATCTTCATCTTGTTCCTCCTTCACCTCCTCCTTTTCTTCAGTTTCTGTTTGTTTCTTTGTTTTTGTTTTTATCTGTGTTACAGCTCAAGCTGCCCTGGACTAGCTCTTGTAGACCAGGCTGGCCTCAAACTCACAGAGATTGGCTTGCCTCTGCCTCCTGAGTACTGGGATTAAAGGCGTGCACTCATCTCATAGAATTCCAAGTTGTTGTTGTTGTTGTTGTTTTTAATTTTAGTTAACTTAAATAAGTGCTGGGTTGATGAGATAAACGGTAGTGTCATCGCGGTAGTGTCATCGGAGGCGAAGTGTGACTGCATTTGTGAATTTCCCCCAGAAGCAAGCAGCGAAGCCACAGGTTTAAAACCCACATCTCCATAGTTTCATAACAAACATTGGCGCTGCCTCCCAGCCCTTGTCAGTGTGCGCCTGTGCTCCCCATTAACTCCCATTATTTTGGTGAGTTACCCAAGTTCTGTCCTGTCCACCCTTTGAGCTGGTTTAGGAAGTCTTTGCAGGGCTAGCTGAGGCTCATAGAGGGCACCTTCATCAGTTCTTTGGCCCCCCGTTGCCACACTGTCATCCCTCTAAGTATGAGAATGCTTAAAGCCCAGGAAAGGGCGAAGCCTGTGCCACACATCTCATGGTGCACACTGACACTCTTTCTCCTGTTTCCCATCAGCCTTTGCAAGTCTCAGCTGAACACTGTAGAGAATATTGGTCTTCTCTTTGTCTCTAGGCCTAATTTCCTTCTCCTCTCGGATGCTGCAGGTTCTTGATCATGACTTGGAGTTTTCTAGCCCACAGACATCTTTGTATGTGTTCAAATGTGTGCATCCACGAAAAACACACATAAAGCTGTGACATTCAATTGTACATACATGATTGTTGAATACCTCCCATAATCGTAGTTTTTGAGGTTGTGTCTTAACCATCTTAGATAGTCAAATGTTATATTTTATTTGTTATCAATTGACCTCTTTCTATTTCTTAAGAATTTCATTCAGAAGTTCCGGAGGAATCCTCGTGTACACCTCTCATGCCATGCTTCTAGAACAGAGAGCTGAGCTGCCCTTCTCATCCGTCTGAGGAGGTTATCACACTAGGGGATCATAGGCTGTATATATGTTGCTCTCTAAACCTAGATGCGGAGGTCCTGAAGGTCAAAGGCTACGTTTTATTTATCTCTAATGTCAGTGTCTGGCGCATGGTGCTGAGGTGGATGAAGAAAGGATCCGTCTCTGTCTCTCACCTTGATTTCCCCGACGAGTTTCATCTCTTACTTTAACATGATAACAATCAAGGGCATCCCCGGCCTGGCTGCCATGCCTGCCACTCGCGACTTCTCTACCACTTAGTGCAGCTCTCTAGGGTGCACCGTTTTACAAGGTGAGCACTGTGTCCTTCCATTACACATCCAGGTATGATTGGAAAACATGTGTGCCCAAATCCAGAGCCCATAGCCTCACTAATTTCCTTCGCCAGCACTCAGTCAGAGCATTCTGATCTATGGAAATAGGCCCGTCTTCATCTTATATGGACATGACATCAGCTCCAGCACCCTCACCCCATTTAGTAAGTAAACCGTTTTCCCCATCTGAGTCTGGGGAAATCACCTTCGCTGATGATCCCACAGCTTCAGTGGCTTGACGCACATCATTCTGTCTTGTACTCTGTGTCTACCTGTCAGAGTAGCAGGGATGCTTTGATGCTAGTGAGGCCAAACTCTTAATTTTAGAGATGAAGTTGAGGAAATGTTCTCAGAATGACTTCATGAAAGATACACCAAGCTAAGGTCAGTACCAGGTCTCCTGTAAGACACTGGGTTTTCTGATAGGGTCAGTTTCTCTAAAGAAGGAAGAGAACTGAGTTGTATGTGTCTTTGTTATCCTTTGATATTAGGAGCAGCAAAGAAGCACATTAGGCAAAGACTGGGGGTTGGAAGCACATATAAAGCAAAGGGCATTTCTAAGTCTAGCTTAGAAAGAGCCGCATGGAAGAAGATCCAAATGATGCTGACTTTTCTGGACCAGAAGAAGAAGCAAGTCAGAGGAGAAAGCAGACAGAATATAGAAAGACTATAGTAGTTAGAGCAGGCTAGCCGCTGTGAGCAAGAGCCCTGTAAGCCCAGTGATGTGGTGTGTGACATGTAAATCCTGCTGGTTCACACCATAGGCCAGCACTCATTGTCGGTTTGATCTCTAATTGCAGAGTTTTTCAAAGAGACAGGCATCCTTCCCCCATCCCTCCCTCCCACACACTCTGCAAATTCAGTGTTCCAGAAGAACAGGGAGCCCAAGGAGAATCAAGACGAGCTGGCAGCAGAACACCAGCGGAAATGGCTATTTCTGGTTCTATTTCCCATGGTCATTATTTCTACCATGTGTCCCAGGTTCTCAAATCCTTGCTCCACCGTTTTGCAACCCCACGAAATGTGAATCTCATAGCTGGATCTGCTCCTTCTCAGGATTGTGAATTCAGGTACTAGAATGTGTTTTGTAGTTGTTTACCCATGAACATAAGGATAGTGAAATTTCCATTCTATATGACTGGAAGCTGAGCATCCACCCCTCTCTTGTAAAAGTGGGTGACAGATGAAAACCATCTGAGAAGCATTCCTTATGAAGAGAAGGGTAACTGTAAAGTGACCAGTCAGCAGACACCGCGTGAGAGACCCGTGTTGTATTTGTATCTTAACACCAAGAAACAGCTCCTACCTCCCCCGGGCCCTCTTCTCTACTGCTTTCCTTCTTATAGGTTCATTCTGTTCTTGACCTTAAATTGGCGCCACAGCCTTCCAATTCTGGTGGGTAGTTAACAATCAAAGGATGGCACATGGAATCCAGTAACTCTTGGTTCTAACACTTCCCAGCCTCACCTTTTCCATCCTTAAAATGGGGAGAATAACGCACATGACTGTTTTGAGGTCTACATGAGCTCATTGTGAAAACTGCTTAGTGTGCTAACTGTAAGCAGGCAGCACTCAGGAAAGCTGCGGTTCTTCTCATAGCACATCCAATGTGCAAGAGATGAGTGCTGGGCTCTTGCATAACGACTGAGTCAGACCTTCATCCTGTGGCTTCCTTGCTGGCTCTGTTTCTGTGAGTAGCCATGAACTCAGTGGCTTATTCCTGCTGGTCCCAATTCTCACCCTGGACCTTGGTCAGTTTATCTGAGTACTAGACTCCATCTAGTCCTGGTACTGACAGAGCTGATGTTTCTTCCTTCTCTTCCCATGTGACCACTCCATCTGAAGTCCTAGGAAGACTCTTCCCTGGTGACTACCCAGGCACCGAAGTCTGAAGTCTAAAGCTCTTCCAGGGGCTGTTTACTGTTTAGCCCATAGTGTCCTCACCGATTTGATCTTAGTCTCATATGTTCCAACCACAATGAGTTTCCTGTTGAACTCATTAGGTGTGAAAGCAGAGCCCGAGACCAGGGCATAGGAGGTGGTCCCAAGATCAGGGTGATGGAGTGGGCAGAGTGAGACAGGAAAAGCAAAAGGGCCGGCATGGGCTACATAGTCATTTCGTTCCTATTTTGGGTAGCCTTGGCTCTGTAGGTTGACAGTGCCTCCAAATTGTCTTGCTCAGGACAGTAGCCCTTGACATTCCTTCACGGCTCCTCCTCCAAACTGGATAAGGTCCCTCTTAATTATTCACTTCTGAGATTACTCTGGCTTAGAGCTCAACAGGTTCCCAGGCTCTTGAGAAAGCCCCAAGGCAGGGAAATAGAGAGACATAGGAGCATGCTTAAAAGGAGAGTATGCTCACATGTGATGCATGACACCTGCAGATGTTACATGTCTGCAGAAGCTGGTTCCCACTCCAGGCCTCTTTCAAGAACTGTGCCTTCAATCACACAAGTTTAGACTCAAATGTCCCAGTTTTAAAGACAGCTACCTTGACATCCCGTCTAAAGGTAGCTACCATGATTCTTCTATCCCATGACTATTTTTTCCTTTGGCCCTCTCTTGTATCTGGGCCAGAGTAGGTTAAACCCTACCAGCCCACAGTGTGTCCATGTTGTGGCATCGGTTCAGACAAGACTAATGCAGACTTGTCTTGGGTATGTAAAGGGAGAGGTCACATTCTTTAATTATGTAAAGAAGCAGGAATAAAATGCCATGCCATGGTTCAAGCGGTTATTAAATGTGGGGCAGAAGACATCAGGAGGTGAGGGGAGGAATTCTGCAGAGTCAAATGTAGCTCAGAAACCAACTAGCAAAGAGTAGTGGGAAGCAGGTACAGGAGCTGCCAGGGACCAGACGGAGCCAGGCTCATGCAGGCAGAGGTTCTTAGAGCAACCTGATAGTGTTTCTCTGTATCTGGGCCCCATTCCGTGGTGTAGCAATGTTCATGATGTCATTGGAGTCTGAGGGAAGTGATTACCTCCTTATAGCCTTAATGCAGATTCCTGTCTGTGTGGTTGCAGTCTGTCCTGTAAATCTAAATGTAACAGAAATCCAGGACCTGAAACAGGGCTTTTTGAGTCTTGGCTCAGAGTGAAATGAACAGCCTCTGTAGACATATTTATGCAGCCTGAGCTTGCCCCGGATGGTCTGGACAGTCTGGAATGTAAAGTTGTGTGAGGCATCTTCTATCAGCACTAAATCTCTGGGCCACATATGCCTCCATCAGCTGGGCCAGCGTCTCTCAATACAGTGTGACACATTCCGGGAGCTGAGGATACAGCTTCCACTTTACAGTGACGTCATGATTCTTGTCTCAGTTTTACTGTCTGCAGGGGACCATCTCCCCACTAAAGGGGAGGCTACAGACTGACATGCCTACCTTGCAGGCAGAGAAATCATTAAGGCATCTGACCCTTTACCTTATGGATTTTTTCTTCTCCAAATATACTTATAACAACAAATAACCTTTTATTTTCTGTTAGTGATGCATTCAGATTCTGTGGCCCTCATGGCGGAGGAGATGTAAGTAACCAAAGGAAAGAGGACTCCCCCTTGTCACTGTCATCAGAGTCTGGGCTGTGAAGGCTGCTGATCTCTCCACCATTAGCTGCCTATTAATCATGTTCACAGCCATGGCCACTTCTTGTGTTTCATTTCAATTCTGATTGCATGAAACAAACTGCCACTGCAGGGACATTGGTCTAACCTCCCTCAGTTTCCTGCTCTGTATATTGGAGACTATAGGGTGGTGATGACGTTTAAATGAGTTTTGAACATTGAGTGCTGTCAGTCAGACACTGTTTTATTTTTAGCACTGTCTTTTGTGTCAGGCGAATCTAAACAAGAAGCACTTAGGAGATTTTTCAAATGAGAAGCTGCACATTTTCATATTTTCAGGAGTCTTCTGCTTGGTTTTTAGTGGCTTATGTATAGAAAGGAGGGCAGCATTATGTCATTGGTATGAAAGGGAGACTAGAGCATGGTGGAAGGAGCTAGAACAAACAGACCACACTCCAGACCTGAGCCAGAATGACTGAAAAGCACAGCATGACTCTGTCCTGGCTTTCCTTGTAGCAAAGGAAGTCCTGGCCTGACATGGCTTCTTGGCAGCACAGAATGTATGTTCATCTACAGTAATATAGTCATGGAGGGTCAGATTGGGGTGGGGGAGCAGATGCAGGCGGAATCTCACTTGTGACTCCCGTAAGAACATATGACTTTGATTAATTTATCACATTCAGCTTTATTAGGCCAGCTGTTAGAAGTGAACATCTTCTGTGATCGTCTGGAGGACCTGGGCCTTCGCCTCATGTGACTAGAATACCAAAGCAGAGCGCGTACTTGTAACATGAAGGTCCTGCTTGTTGGGGTTTCTGTCCCACCCGGTACCCCGCAGCCGGCAAGCCCCAAAGAAAATCACATAGAGAGTCTACATTAGGTTATAAATTGATTGGCCCATTATCTCAGTTTTCTTACTAGCTCTTGTAACTTATATTAACCCATTGTTCTTATCTATGTTGGCCGGTACCTTTTCTCAGCTGGGCAGCTCACATCCTGGTGGACTGGCAGTAGTGCAGGAAGAGCTTCCTTCTTCCCTGTTCTCCTTGCGCCACCTCTACTTCCTGTCTGGTTTTCCTGCCTGGCCAATCAGCGTTTATTTAAAACATGGTTGACAGAATACAGACAATTCTCCCGCACCACATACTGGGAGTGAGAAATAACTCGGGCTACTTCTGACACTTATCAGCGTGTTCACAGTTATGTTCTTCAGCAAAGCAGCTCCAAGGCACCAGGCACTTGGTCTGACCCATCCAGGCTTCCTCTTAAATGAACTGAAAGCATTCACACTAGTTCCACCTATTGATCAGCTTGTCAAGTGGATATTGATCCCCTGTGTGAAGGATGGTGGATTGCAGTACAGGGGAGATACTATTTGCCATTTACTGCAGTACAGCTCTGTGGAAGACAGTGTCTGGGATACTGTATGAATATTGATTGTATTTATTGCAGTCACATGAGATAGTTGTTATTATTTCTGACTTATAGAAGAAAACATTTGAGACCCAAAGAAGTTATGTAGCTTGACGAAATGAATGTGGCTAATTCTGTGGTAGAAGCAGGATTTGAAACAAAGAGTTGGATCCTTCCACTGCATTCGCTGATGAGTACAGTGCTACTTTCCTCACCAGTGACGGCTGTCACAAAGACCTCTAAGAAATAATTACTGCTTCCAACACACTCATGGTCTGGCAGGGGAGGCAGTTTCCTGACTCTATGGTCAGGGGTCTTATTTTACCTAAACTCTAGTCTTAGCTTTGAGAACATCTATTACAAGACAAGCATCAAGTGACTTAAATTCCAGTTGAATACCTGGTGGATTAGGTGTAGAAGAAAAAGGATTCCTGGTGACTGAGGCTGGGAGGAGGATGCTCAGGTCTTTTTACGACACAATTCTCCTTTATAGACACGCACCTTTGTGTCCTAAGATCCTTGCATCTTCGTACGTGAGATTTGAAAAGGTTCATGTAACAGAAAAAGTTGCCCAAGAATAATCTCACGTGGAGACAGAGACATGCTCCAGGGACTGTTCAAGGCTGGGATTGCTGGGATTGTCCAGTTTTTACCCACCCTCAGTAGGAAGCTTGTTTGTGGAAAGTGGATTGAATCCAGAAGTGGTGAGTGTGGCTCCTGCTGACATGGTTCCTGGGGGAAGGGCTCTGTCTGATGTCTTCTGCTCTCCCAAAAAGAGCACCTGAAATTTCCAGGTGTCTCCAGTCTTCATGTCTGTCTGTCAGTCCATTGCATTTGGGATGTAGGCTGGAGGCTGAAAACCTAGAGCAGAAATATCCTTAGCACCTTGTGTGCGACTAGGAGCTGAGGCAGAGGCTGTTGACTGTAGTGCTGGGGATACAGGCTCTGCCTGCTCACCTGCTCTGCTCCGAGTTGTCACTAGCCTCTCAAGCCCTTTCAGTGCCGGCTGCAGGGCACACAGCTGCAGGGCACACAGCTGCCATGAGAATCTGCGTGAGTCTGGTCCTTCCAGGTCTTCCTCACTAGTGATTGTGCTCTTCTGGAGTTCACTATTAGATTCTGCTTTTCTCTGTCATTCAACAGATAATTCTCCTTTTTCTTCAACAGGAATTGTTTTAAAACAAACACCATGTCTCTGTTCACTGTTCCATCAACCTCTTTCTAAGGAGGTAGCTTCTAGTCTCCCCATTCTCCTGGGAGTTTAAATATACTTCATTCTAAGGATGAGAAAAGCAATACCACATCTGTCAATTAAGTGTGAACCTCTTTCCTACCAAGCCTGTTGTGATCTCCAAATTCTTCCAATTACCTTCCAGGCAGTTGTTCTAAATTGATGTTTTTCAATGAAGACTTCTTAATGGGATGGTTCCTACCTTCAACTGGAGATGCAGCATTGAAGACTGGCTACCTGAGAGAGATACAGTGCTGGAAAACTGAGACCTGGCAATGGAGAAGGGCAGCCCTGCAAATGTGACAGTGACGTGGTGCTGGAGTGTCTGTCAGAGCACAGCAAATGACGCACCCATCAATCTTCTGTCAGAGCACAGCAAACGAACGACACACCCATTAATCTTTAGTCTTCCCTGAGACCTCATCCGTTTCACTGCGTTCCTTTGGCTTGGGCTTGTGGGTGACACATCTGTCCACACCTGGACGTCCTGTTCACCTGAGGGGCACCTAGTATCTTAGGTATCTTATGAGCTGGAGATATGAGATACAGTCAGCACTCGACTTTTAGACAGTAGGTAAAGCTAATAGAACAGCTAGGCCCTCCTCTTGGGACAGCTCATGTGTTCAGCCAGCAAACAAGTAAGGTGGTCGGCCTCTGTGAACTTGGCTCCTCTCTGTCTCTCTTTCTGACTCTGAAGCTTTTTTCACACACCTAGGGCTTCTTAACTGCCTCTGCTAGCTGCTCAGAAAGCCCAGAGGCCAGGAAGTTGATGCAGAGCACAGCCGAATGCCTTCCGGGATGGCCAAGGCCTCCTTTGACCAAAGGAGCTCCTGAGCACACAACAAACAGAAGGCAGGCTGCCGCTGTTCCCACCATGCCTTGGGAATTTCCTCTCCCTCCCCTCATCTTCTTAGGGACCTCTTGCATCAAGCCAAGGACTGAGAACTCAGTGCATGTGCCTTCTTCCCCCAATCCTTGAGAAATGCTGCTTCCTTGTTCTGGAACTGGGAGGCTGCACCTGAGGGAGCATGTGGATGGAGAGTCCTGGGAGAAGTTACTTTCCTTCGGTTGTGTGTATCATGTTCTCTTTCTTAGAAAACATTGAGATCCACAGTATTCCCCCTTCTCCCACCACCATTTTGGATTTTCTGCTAGATTGTCCACTGGAGGACAATTTAGTTCTTGGGAAAGGCTATCTCTAGAAGTTCCCACACAGCAATTATGTGACTGCATTTTTACATCACCCTCTTACACTCCCTTTTGTTAAGTTCATGCCATGGGTGAACCTGATCTCAATTCAAATCCACACTGATTACAGATGGCATCAAGATCACATTTATTTCTTTCAGCTGTATCTTATGAGCTGGAGATATGAGATACAGTCAGCACTCGACTTTTAGGCAGTAGGTAAAGCTAATAGAACAGCTAGGCCCTCCTTCTGGGACAGCTCATGTGTTCAGCCAGCAAACAAGTAATGCTAGAAATGTTGGGGCAGCTCTGTCCTCAGTGCTAGAGACAAGGTGAAGGAAACGTGGACAGGGACTGATGTCCAGAGAGTACACACACAACCAAACAGGTGGAAGTACTGTACTGGGAAGAGGAGTGTTGTAGATGGTGTGGGGGGGGCAGTGAGGGCGTGGAGGGGGTGAAAGTGTCATTAGAACATGTCTCAACTAGTCTTATATCAACTTGACACAAGGAACTGGAGTTACCTAAAAGGAGGGAACCTTATGGCCGCATAAGATCCAGTTTGTTTGTTTTTTAAATTAGTGATTGATGTGGGAGAGCCCAGTCCATTGTGGGTGGTTCTATCCTTGGGCCAGTGGTCCTGAGTTCTATAAGAGAACAGGCTGAGCAAGCCATGGGGGAACAAGCCAGTAAGCAACATTCCTCTATGCTCTCTGCATCAGTTCTTGCCTCCAGGTTCCTGTCCTGACTTCCTTTGACGATGTAAGTATAAGCCAATTAAACCCTTTTCTCCCCCCGCCCCCCAAAAAGAATATTCCTCAAATCTGAAATTAGCTGCACCTGTGCAGGAATGTTCTTGATCAAGGGCTTGTAGAGGCTGTGCCCGCTGAGCAGTAGTGGGAAGCCATTGCATCATATGGTAGGGAAGTAAGTGTCTTCAAAATCACTGTTATGAGCCGGGCGGTGGTGGCGCACACCTTTAATCCCAGCACTCGGGAGGCAGAGGCAGGCGGATCTTTGTGAGTTCGAGACCAGCCTGGTCTACAAGAGCTAGTTCCAGGACAGGCTCCAAAGCTACAGAGAAACCCTGTCTTGAAAAAACAAAAACAAAACAAAAAAAATCACTGTTATGTTTTGGGCTTTTCTTTTAACTGGAAGGCAAGCATCAGAGGATTTGGGTCACAGAGCAGCACAAATGACTATTTGAAGAGAACACTGTACAGTCCTTTGGGAAAGAGATTGGTTCTAGGAGACAGATACTAAGGACCCAGGGCTCTTCACTATGAAGTCAAGATCCCTGCTCATGCTACTCAAGATGATGCTCAAGGACCAGTGCTTAAATAGGGCTTTATGGATGAAGAGAAAACCAATAGCATCAGGCATAGCAAAAGCAATGAGGACGAGCCAGGCTCATAATCTCCCATATGTCTCACTCTGTGCCATAGATCAAAGAGGAGGAAAAGGGCTAGGAATCTCATTGATTCCTAAGAGGTCAAAGATAGACCAGGGCAATGGAAAATGCCACAGGTTGTCCTTATAACCAACAAGAGGGGACTAGCAAATAAAAGGAAACCAGAAATGGGCTTTGGGAACAAAGGAGTCAGTCACTCAGCAGGTTGTAGAGGCTGGTAATTCTTCCTGGCGGGGTGGGGGCAGGGGGAGGTGGGGTCCTTGTCGAATCAGAATGGAAGCTGGTTGCTGGGCCAGAAACACCTCCTTCCAATCGACGCTCCTGTACCCCAGATACATTTGCTGGTATAAAGCAGATGAGGAACTGGGCAAGTAGTGGTAGCCAGCTAGGTTTCTTATAAATTTCTGGGTCTTCCCTTATATATTATAAGTGTATATAAATATATTATTATTTCCTTATTGGAGACTTCTGTGGAGAAGGTTATTTGGAGGGGAAGAAATTGCTTGCCCAGAGATGCCAGCTAGTTCCCGTGCCTTGAGCACCAAGTGGCATCAGACATCCCTATAAGGAAGATCCAGGGTCGGTGCCTTCCTAAGACGGGAGGAGGTTGCCACCTGGTGGTTGATTTACTTACTCAAGCAGCTCAGCTTGTCTTTCAAAAACTCATTGTTCAGAATACCAATCTCATCACACCCACAGGCCCCCATCTCATCAAGATAAAATTCTCAATTCCAATTTAATAAGATAATCAGAAAAATCAGGTGGGCATTCCAGGGTGACTTAGTATCAGGACAGCTTGGGATGCAAGCCAGGCTCTCTGTGTGATGATCACCTCTTTACAGAGGGGACCATTGCACCTGCCCACGGAGGGCAAGGCACTCAGAACAGTAGAGTGAACAGAGAAATAGAGATCAATATGGCCATTCCTCAAGGTGCCTAGGCCAAAGCGGTCTTTAGGCATTCACAAATTCTAGCATTTAGGGCCTGGATGAACTTGGGGGAAGCATTTCCTTGTCCAGAGCTTTATCTTCCCAGCCTATAATTGGAAGTGTGGTGTGTACATATGCCAGTACTTAATTCGGAGTTCCCCTACCCTGTATGTGTTTACTGTAAATTAATAAGCTTTACTTTCTAGTCCTAAAGGGAATGGGTGATTCCCAGATGAGCCCCACTGGGCTTCCTTTCCAGAGATTGAGTTCATCTGTGGGCTTCTTGGGGCGGCAGGAGGAGCAGAAGAGAGAAGCCCCTTCTGGACGCTGGTACTAGACACCACACAAAGCATGGCGGCAAGTACACGTGGCATGGGCTAGCCTGGGCTCGATACCTTCAGGAACTCTCAGCTGCAGTCTTTAAGTCAAGGTCTTCCCAACACCTTCACCTCTGTTCCTCACCAATTTCACTCCTCTCATCCAGGCCTCACCTTGACCTCACCACTAGGGCTCATGCTAAGCACAGTCACCATGAGAGAGCTTCTCACCTAACCTAGTTCCAAGAAGCAAAGGCAGCACCTCAGAACCCTGCTGCCTCCACTCTGCTTCTCATGCCCCTATTGGGGCTGCCCAAATAGAAACTAACACCTGCGTTCTGACAAATAAATCCCTGGTAATTACTGCGAGCAGCTCAGAACAGCGACAGGCATGGAGAAGCACCTTGCAGCTGGTCCCAAACCTGTGAGGGCTGCCCGTGAATCCTCACAGAGTCCCATGCTCCATCTCGGCCGGAGTTCATCACCCTTCACCTAGCCCCTGACTCGTTCTGCATGCTCTCCTCACCCACCACACTTCCAGCCCACTTCCAAGCTGCATCATAAAATGGTTTCAGTGAAAAAGGCTTGAACATAATACTCATCTTCCAGCAGTTTTTCATTGAATTCAGCAAAAAGCAAATTTTAAAAATTTTTGTTCTGTACTAGTGAAGGTTGTGTCCTGGGTCCTTGTTGTAATTAAGGGGAGAGGTGCGTGTTGTGTTCCCCAGCCACCAGCCACTCAGCTGCTGGTTGCTTGCTTATGCCCGAAATAACCACAGGAGAACTGTATTAATTCAAATACTGCCTTGCCCATTATCTCTAGCCTTTTCTTGGCTACCTCTCACATCTAAACTAACCCATTATAAAAGTCTGTATGTCACCACAAGGTGGTGATCTTACAGGACTGTTCTAAGATACATCCATCTGAGGCGGGATCTTCCTGGCGACTGGCTCTGACCCAGTCTTCTTCCCAGCGTCCTCTTTTCTTTTCCCCGCCTATCTAAGTCCTGCCCTATCAAATGGCCCAGCAGCTTTTTTATTTAACCAATCAAAGCACAGAAATACAGATGAACCCTCCTTCAGGTCCTGCTGCTCACTGTGGGCTCGTCTGTACTAGTGAGAGTTGTGTCGTGGGTTCCCGCAGCTCACTGTAGGCTCGTGTGTCTGGTATCTACGCTGGCTAATTTCTGTTGCTGACTTCATTATGTTAAGGAACCCATAGGGGCTTAATGAGGCACGTGTTCGGATGTGTCTGTGAGAGCGTTTCCAGAGAGGATCAGCTGCAGAGTGAGAAGCATCCCGAAGCTCACAGTACCACGGTATGGGTTGGGGTCCTGGAATGGATCAAGTAGAAACAAGGAGGAAACTAGCTGGGAATCAGCATCCATGTCTCTCTGCTCACTTGCTGGAGATGTGCTGAGACTTGCTGCTTCATATCTGCCATTACTACAGCCTCCCCACCCACCATGAGGACCACAGTCCCAACCTGTGAGCCAGAATAGTGCTCCTGTTCCCTAGGCTGCTTCTACTGGGTATTTGGTCGCAGCAATGCAAAAGTAACTAATACTATTGTAGATCTTCTTGCCCTGGCAGCTCTGACGATCTCTGCAGCAAGGGAGGCCTTGGGCCTGCAGACATGCTATACTCTCCAATTCCCCTGCTTCTTTCACTTGGTGAACTCCTACAGACTTAGATCTCAGGTCCTGTGTTCCTTTCTTCGTGTCCTTATCACTGTGTCAATACCTGAAAGAAGCCCCCAATGGCAGAAAGGTGCCAGAGCCCCCCTGCTTGCGGGGGTTCCATTTGTAGTGCTTTCTTTATTTTCTTTGCTACAGCAACATGCCAACAAGAAGGAATTTCAGAAAAGAAGGGCTTATATTCTGCCTTATAGTTTCAGGGGACACATTCCGTCAGGACAGGGAAGTTATGACAGCAAGAGAAGGCCGTTCAGCCACATAACAACCACAATCACTAATGAGAGAGTGAACAAGAAGGAATGGAGGGGCTGGAAAACCACAGGTCCTGCCGTCAGTGAGCAGCTTTCTCCACTGAGATTTCATTTCCTAGGCTTCCCCCACCTTCGTCAACAGTGACACCAACTAGGGGCCAAGTGTCCAAATTTATGAGCCCATGGAGAGCACTTCATATTCAAGCACCATCCATGGTCCGCTGGACCCATTGTTTCTGAGTCCACAGTAAGGAAGAACGCCATAACATCCTGATGGAAGCTTAGAAGAAGAGTGCAATAAGAAGGGGCCATGGCTAAGATCTATCTTTTTTTTTTTTTTTTTTTTTTTTTTGGTTTTTTGAGACAGGGTTTCTCTGTGGCTTTGGAGCCTGTCCTGGAACTAGTACTTTCTCTTAATAGTCTGTTCAAAGTCTGAATCATCAATGGATTAAATTATGAGTTATAACCCTATTATCTATCCTCCATAAAATGTCCTCAAAGGAATGCTGCCTCATGCTCTACTAATTTAGGTTTTGCCAAGCAAGTCATATTTATCAAGGCTTAGTATATCATCAGGGGAGTCTTCCCAACAGGTCTTCCAAAAACACTTCTCCAGAAGGCACAAGGGGCCGTGTCCACTTTGAACGGTGATGATGTCCACCTTTTGTATGTGAGAGCGAGGCTTTTGCTCTCAGCTTCGACTCAGGAAACTGGACTGGGCATTTGTGGCCCTTCCAGGGGAATACCCTGATAGACACCGTTTAGGTGACCTTGTTGGTGAGTACTATAGGGAAGCAATCCTGGGCCCTTTGTCTTATTAATATATCCCTTGGTCAATAATAACAGTTCCTCTGCAAGGATTTAACTGACAATCAGGTGGGCAAAGAAGTGTTTCCCCATGGCTTTCGTGATAGAGTACAGTATCCTTAGCCACTGGAAACTCTTATGGATACAGATAGGAGTTTGGATGCTGAGAATTCATTAAATGACCAATGGTTACTACAGAAAGAGAGAAGAGAGACAAATTAGAATGTATAGGAGAAGCATGGGATTAGCAGTGGCACCAAACATCCAGGCAGTCCCAAGAATGAGCCACCTGTCAGGGTCCCTGAGAAATCTGAGCAGAACCACAGGGCCAGCACAGCTCCCCAAGTCTCTGTGCAGAATCAACATTCTAGTTCAGAGCAGGTAAATGGTGGGGTCAGCTATCTGAACCCCAGTGGGGAAGAGAGTTGTCTGGACAGTCAGTTGGCCATTGTTGAACCTTAGGAGAGACTATGTCAGCTTACAGTGATGGCACAGAGATGGAGCAGACAGATAAGTTCCCCGGTTTGCCCCACCCTCTGCCTCCCTTCAACATAATGCTGGTGCCTCCCATTTGCCATGGCCTCCCAGGAGCTGGGAGGCTTTTGTATGTGTGACAGTAAGAACCTTGGAGTTTCTAGTGTGGCAGGAAGAGGCAGAATGAGGATAGTGGATGAGGTAAAGACGTCAGGGCCAACTGAGCACCCTGGATGCTAATGTCAGTGGTGATTTTGTCTGCTTCGTGTCAGTGGGACGTGACCTCCAGTGTGGAGTATAGTTTTCAGAGAGTTTTCCAGATGCAGGCAATTGCCTGAAAAAGCCACAGGGTTGGAGATTGAAGGACCGACACTGTTGGGTTTTGAACAATTGGTCTAGAACCCTCTGGTAGCCAGTTTTCTTTTAAGGGCATCCAAACTTTCTTTACATCTTGTCCGATGTGGCTTCTTTTCTAATAAGGACTTGATTCTTGTGTGGGTTTTAGGAGGCCTTTAACAGCTATGTCTACCAACAGTCCTGAAGAGGGGGACATTTGGGCTTAGACAGTGTCAGTGGTCAGGGGAGAGTTAAGCCTCCCACTTAAAGCCTGGTTGTTACAGAGACCCGTTTATTTGGGTTTGTGCAGCCAGGAGAATGTTGCTATGGCTGGGTTGCAGGTGATGGGTCTTATGATCTGGAACACAAACTGTGTATCTAACAAGACAGCATTTGTTAAAGCAAAGATAAACTCAGCAGCAAAGGGTCTGGCCGGAGCTATGAATTCTTTTCATCCTGGCTTCGGAACCACTGCATTCCATTTAAGAAGGCCCAGCAGCCCAAACACTTCCATTAAATAAGTCAATTTGCTGAGAATCTCTAAGATGATGAGCGAGGAATTGCCTTGTGCCTGGTTTGAAGGGAAATGTCGCTGTCTGTGACCATGACTCACCACACTACTGAGCAGGCAGAGGCCTGCTGGGCTGGGTGGGGAGTGCTGGCACTAGGAAGTGTCTATGCTGAGTTTGGAGCTCTCTTCCTCTCAGGGCCTTCAGTGAAGGGGGAGAAGGAGAGGATCCAGGCATCTTCTCTAGATTTAAGAATTCAAGAGAGCCCGAAACACTGAACAGCTTAATTTCACTCACTCTTTTAATTTGCAACTAGAACTCTGTCACCATGGCACAGCAAGGACCAAGAAGGAGAGATTTTCCTTAGGGGCCAGGGAGGGAGCACACTGGAGCCAAAGACACGGGTCTAAGCAGAGTTCTATTTTTTAATTGGGTAAGCAGCATCAGCTAAGACCATGAGCCGTTTCGTAGACAGTCATAGTAGAGTTAGCATACACTTACTGTCTTAGTATATGTTAAGTACCATGCATGACTGTCGAGTTTATTCTTCATGGAAATACTATGAAACAATAAGTGGACATATCATTTGTGATTATGAAGTAGAGGCTCAGAGAAGTTAGGGAACTTGGGAATGGTAGAATTTGAGAAGTGTGCCCGTGTTATCAATCCTTCTTTTCCATAGGGTTTCTAGACAACTCTAGAAAATTGACACCACGGTGTCTTTAAAAGACAAATCACAATTTAAGAAGAAAATTACAAATCATTTAAATGCCAAGCACGGAGCTTGATCTTAGCGTGTAAGTTCTTTCAACTTTGAGGAAATTTTGTTGGCCCTCCCTTCCTCCCTCCCTGTCCCTCGTCTCCTCTCTCCTCATCCCTGGCAGTTGAGCACTGTCCTCCCTTCCCTCCCCTTTCCAACATTCCTCCCTTTGTTCTGATACACTGGTTTTGGAGAAATCCAGACTTGACCGTGAAAATCAGCAGCACAGACAAAACTCGAAAGTACTTGTGCTTTTATTAAAAAAAAATACAATCAGATACTGTCCAGAATATTTGGGAAGGGAATATCTCTTAAAAAGTCCTCAGTTTTTGTCATTACCACCACCATTATTATATTAATAATATTAATGTCCTCGAAATTTCAACAGTATCACTTTTCTGGCTTCAGTTTTATGAAATGTACAAACCAACAGGGAGGAGGAGGTAACATTCAGTGACAAAATTTTTATCTTTGTTACCCCAAACAATAACAATTAATTATACAGCTCTGTGTAAAAATGACTACACCCACCGTAGAGCCAGACTACCCCTCTCCCATTCCTAGATCCACCCAAGAGAAGTAAAATAAAAACAACCCTGTGTTGTTATCACTGGAAGGCTTTGCTCAGTCAAACAAGAAAGCAGAAACTGGTGGCAGACTGCTGTCTTTGGTGCAAAGGCAGTAACTGCAGGGCCTATGCCAGGGCCTCGTGATCCGTGGCCGGACTGGACACCCAGCAGATGCCCAGGGAGAGCTTGACTGTTGGACTGGCTGTGTTGATGCTTTGGTAAAACTTCCTTCCTTTCTCTGGGCCTCATTCCTCTCTCACTCGGTTGTAAAGGGAGTTTATGCTCGCTTCCGCCTGCCTTCGAGATTTCGGAAGTTGCTGGGTCTCAGCTTCATCTCAGCAAACTGGATTGAGTACTCGTGGCCCTTCCAATGGAACCAGTTAACACCCTGCAAAAACATCAGAGTCCTCTGGGTTAGTTTCCAGTTGGAAGCCTGTTTGTGGATCATCACCATTTAGTTTTCCAAACAAAAAGGCTTTTGTTTCAATTTTGCATTTCACAGGCAGCTGCGTCTGGACTCTGTTTTCTGGTCTGTGCTGTGAAAACTTTCAAAAGGGCAGGCTGGATCTAACCTACTCCACAGAGTCATTCCCGGTTGACATTCACACACACGAATACACACCTGTGTGAGAATAATGACCAAGACTCAGCTTTACTATATGTATTGGCTTTCTTGACACACACCACTGTCGACCTTGGAAGATCTTTGAAGGACAAATCAGTTTGCTGATGTGCTGTCACCGTGCTGGGTACCCTCACTTCAAGGAAATACATACATCTTTGAGATGTTGCCAAAGATTTTTCTATAAGACACCATTTGTACCCAGGCCTCTTCATTCACAGGGCCTAGAGATGTTTGAATTTGCACCCAAGAGTATTCAGGGGATGCTCAGGTTAGGCCATCACAGTTTCAGGCTGTATTTCTGAAGGCCACTGCTCCTTGTCACTGACTTTTCCCCCTGGAAACTGAGTAGAGCTACAAGGGACATGTCCCTAGACAAAGCAATGGCTAGTGAGATGAGAGAAATTACAAGATTCTTGTAGTTTGATTCTAGTTTTTGGCATTTGTTGGCAGGAGGCCATCCATCTCTAAGCCCAAAGCAGGGTGGGATCTGAGAGCAGCTGGTTCATTTCACACAGTAACCGCACATTTATAGTGAGGTCCTGTAACCTGACAGGTTGTTTTACCTACTGACCTCTCTTTCCTTCCAAAGAAGTTCAGGTCTGGCTAGAAGCCAAGAATCCTTGAAGTGGGGTCTGAAGCTAGAGAGGGTAAAAGACCTCACAGAGGCCACATGGTGGTCTGGGTAGAGCCAGAGGCAGACCTGAGCTCTTGTGAGTTCTTCGTGGCCTCTGATGCCATCTTGAAGGAGAATAAATGATGTGTTCTTCTTTTTTGGTTTTCCTAGACAGGTTTCTCTGTAACTCTGAAACTCTTGTAGACCCGGCTAGACTCGAACTCACAGAGATCTGCCTGCCTCTGCTTGCTGGGATTAAAGGTGTGTGCCAACACCACCCAGCAACATGTTCTCTCTTTTTTTTTTGACTTAAAGGTTTGTATTTTGTTTATTCTGTATCACACTGGCATTAGGGGACTAGGCAATGAGATAATTAGAGCCAAGGGCTGATGTAAAGAGGTAGTCATCCATTATTGCTTCCTCTGTAACATACATGAAAAAACACTTCTCCATAGAGTGAAGATTACAAGCACAGGATATACAGGTCAGAGAGCTTGAAAAGCAATATTATGTCAAGGCAAGATCTACATTTAAGCTCATGGATATCATTTTTCTAGTATCCAATTGACTAAGTCATGAACACATTGGCTGATCTAATAATAAAAACTAGCAGCCCCCAGTACCGGCTGCATGTCAAGAATTACCCATGGAGCATTTTTCAAAATCCCCTACCCCGAAATCAAGAGCAACAAAAACACAGACACTTAGGAGGCTGCTATCCTGCACCCCACCAGACAGCTGGGGACTGCGACATAGAACCCGGGCTATTGTACTTTCTGTAAACTCACTGGGATCTTGCACAGACCTGGTTAGGGTTAAGCATGATGTGACCTGGAGACCATACTTGTCCCTTCCCCCTGGGGAGGGGATGGATATTTCAGAAGGAGCTAGTTCTGGGGTTAGCTATGATTAAGTAGCTGGCCCCACTTGCTGTTGTTTTTTGGGCTCCTGCTAGTGTAGACAGGGCTCAGCAAGGTGGGATTCTGAGTGTAGTTCCTTCAATTTTTTTCTAAAGAGTTCAAAATTCTGTGATAGTGGGAGCTGTATGAGTGTATGGGGCTCAGAGAAAACTCAGGGGCTTAGGCAATGGGGGTTTAGCCATGCTTCCAAAATCAGGAGATCCATTTGTCAAAGGATGTAGGTACCTTAGTAAAACAAGGGGGATTTGAAATTCATGCTTCATCCATGCCTTTCTTGGGAGTCTGCCGACCCTGTGGGCCTGAGCTGTGCCAGGGTCTACATTACCCTGCTTCCCTAAAATATTGCTGCTTCATCCATGCCTTTCTTGGGAGTCTGCAGACCCCTGTGGGCCTGAGCTCTGC